>JABASH010006797.1:0-10190 GCA_019776445.1 Tomocerus maximus
CCATGGTTGGTCCTAACGCAAATGTTTACGAAACTGATATTGGAAGTTTACGATAATGCCATTTTATTTTACGAAAAAACAATGTCATGTGTACGTAAGTGCTGTTGATGAGTTCTCCGTTCCGTATACCGATAGGGTCTCCATTCTATTCGATTTTTCGTCCGTTTTTGCAAATACAAATTCAAAAAAGTTGCGTCATGGTCGTCGTCGTCATTTGTTTTCTTTTTATGGCACATATTTTTGCATGTTTTCCAAAATCACGGAAACATATTTTTCAGATTTTAGTTGAAATTTTTTTTGGAACGATGGTAACAACACAACTAGCAACGTAAATTTTACTAACAACTGCCAATTACTGCCCATACTCCGAGAACTCTCTGGTGTGGATTTAATATTATCCCAAACTAGGAATGCATTGAATAGAGATTGAAACACAAAGGAAGGAGAGAAGGAATGAATGGAACTTTGCACTCGACTGAACCCGAACAAAGGCGACTAGAGCACATGGTCGATGAAGTATGAAATGCCCATTCATTCCTTATCTCCTTCCTTTGCGTTTCAATCTCTTTCAATGCATTCCTAGCTTGGGATAATAATACTATGGTAATCCCATAGTAAATTTCAGTAAATTTTTAACTTTTTACACATAACTACCAATAATCGGGCATTTAACTTTTTTCGAAATTCTTTTCGGCGGAATTTAATTTCTATAATATGTGCAAATATTTTATGGTCTACTGCATGCCTGCCTGCAGGTTCAATTTTATAAGGTCCACTAATCGTTTATTATAAATAGATAAACTGTAAAATAGGTACATTAATTGATATTAAGAAAATATTTTTGTGTTGTGGTATTGCCAATTTGGCATGTTATGGTAGATATACGTTTGTATACAGACTGATGTAAACATCCTGTAATATTATGGTGATCCTGAATACTGATACTGACCTTTTATAAAACGAAATATGTAAATCTTTAGAATATTAAAATGGAAATAAAGACAATAAATGAATGGTCATATGAATAATTTGCTATCTCAGAATGAATTTTAGACAAACAAAAAAATATCATCTTGTCAATGAGAACAAACCGAGAGATGGTAAAAATGGACAGGACATGGACATTGAGAAACAACAACAGTCGGGGATTTGAGAGTAACCTAGCTGATAACATCGATGAGTATGACTTGTATATTTATTCCACTCGATCTTCGAATTCAAAGGAATTAAATAACAATGGGATACCAATGGGAAGCTCCTTCCACTCAACTCGAGAACAATTGCTTGGACTCCGCTACAAGCCAGAGCCCATTGTTCTCGAGTTGGAGTGGGAGGAGCTTCAACTCGAAGAACGAGTGGAGCAGTATTAACAACAACGACGGGAAAATTTCGATATCTAATATAGGTGATGCTGAAATTATAGCATTGATGAGCATAATATACGTGTACCAACAGCGGGAATGAAGCACGGACTCGTCTTTCACTTTTCAAGAGGACTACTGGAGGACTTAATTATCACCTATGGATTTTGGGAGGACTTATTAAACGGTCACGTGTCCTATAGATGACTTTTGGGATGACTTAATTTTGTTAGTCTGAGTTTGGGAGGATTTTGAGAGGACTTAATAGTTATCAAGTCACATGACTGAGAGGACTAGGGAGGACTTTTCTCTGTTCGCTCGCACATGGGAGGACTTACCTCCCACGTGTTTGAGTCGGAGAGGACTATGTCATATGTTGAGTTTGGGAGGACTTAGTTTCGTGAGTCTGAATTTGAGAGGACTTTGGGAGGACTTATTAAATAATCACGTGACTGAGAGGACTTTGGGAGGACTTGTTTATTGATATTAAAATTGGGACAAGTCTTTCCCACTCGGTAGTCCTCTCCTCTCACTGAAGTTCAGAGGACTATCGGAGGACTCAGGATGAGCTCGCGCCCATCACTGGCGCAAACAGAACAGAACCACCAAGGTATCTATTACTATTACTGATTATTTATTTCCCAGTACTTAATCGCTGACGTGGTTGGTACGAGTGAACACAACAGCCTCATCGGCATTTTAGTACGTAATAAAAACTTAGAACTATGATGTCAATGCAGTCTACCGTGTCTATCTGTTTTTCTTTAGCCTATGAATTTCTTTTCGACGTAGGTCGGAAGCGACATACTATTTGTAATATGAACTTTGACCTCCAAGAAAAGAGTTTGGAGCTCCTGGAGCTGGCATGTAGTGATCCGAGAAGATGAAGTTAATTTAAGACATATTTACATTACAACTGTTTATATTGTGATTAGTTTTATAAGCACTTTTTCCGGTAAGTATCTAGTTCTAGTCTAATGTCTAACTTTTAGCAGACATACCTGTTATTAGTAGTGATATGCTTACTTACTAAGCTTATACGTCCTATAAGGATGTGAAAGTAATATTTTTGTTTTCCAAATCAGAAATTGCAGTCTTTATTTTGAAGTTAAATCTATGTCTATTGTTTTAAATATTTTTGCTTCATGGACGTCAACTTGTAGAATTATATTAAAATAAATAGTTGAGACCATGATTATAACATACCTTTTGGAAGACATTTATAATTTGAACCTTAAAATCTGATAGTAATGTAACACTATTCTAATGCAATAAAATTTTGGTGTTAATTTATAAATACTTTTTTTAGAGCTCGTCGGATTCTATCGGAAAAGCGTTTCATTAAACCATATTTCACAAATATTGACAATCTGGCACGCATTTAAAAAATTTGAGTATTAATACACACCGGTGTGACCATGTTTCAATACACATTGTAACACTTGTAAAGTGTAAAGTATAAACCTGAGTGGAAATTGTTCACTTTTATTGTGTCATTCATATACCCTCAATTGCAAAGCTTATCCGTTGTTGCCGGAGCCCAACTCCAAAAATCTTTTCTTAGGGTGTTCCTATATGCTAGGGACTTTTAACTCCCCTTTCTTAGAATTCCTTTCTAAAATTCCCTACGATACAAATGCTATTTTCTGTCCACCACGCTTCTAATTTTACTCTGGTTTAACCTTTTCCTCCATTGCTCTGTTATTTTTGTTTCTGCAGTAGCCCGCAAAGGGAAGACGAGAGTGTATTATCCCGATACGGTAAGAATTTTTAATTTATTAAACCAATTCGTCTTTAATTTCTATGGACAGTTAAATGATACTGAAAATATTCATTATACTAAATTATATCTGCATAACAACATGTTCATAAATGTCATAATTAATGGGAAAATTTATATTTTATAAAATAAACTATTGTCAGCTAGTAATCCATGTAATAAAAACTTTTTGTGACTACATTTCTCTGAATTTAATTATTTTATTTACAGGATAGGAGAAACACATTACAGCAAATATACATCGGGGGAAGCAGACTGAAAAATATGGATATCACTGTCGAATGCATCGATGGGATTAAATCTGAAAACAGCAATATTGAAAACAGAAATGTACTTGGAAGAAATATGACAAACCCTATGCTACTTAGTCCAGTATGTGGCATTTTTATTGGTCAATATAATTTATGATCTATACATTATCAATGTACTAGTAAAAGAGCATCAATTTTAATTGAAATTCAAATATGCTATTATAAATTTAGATAATAAAGTGCATCTACCAATATCTGGGTCTCGAGGATATCAAAAACTGTCGCCTTGCAGCCCGTGAATGGAGATTAAATTCGAGGCAAGTCCTTCGAGATCGGTCGAAGATTGTCTTAACAAATAATGAAAGTAACGGTCGCAGTTTCACCATTTCGAAATTTTTTGAAGATTTCTCAGACACACCAAATATTTTTAATGTTTTCAAATTTACAAGTCGTGATTCATATTTCGCTGATTTAAAAAGGAGGTGGAAAGTTAACGAGTTGAATGAATTTTTCGAAAGTCAGCAGGGAAATATAAAAGATCTGGAATTGGATGGTATTTTTTTGAAGGACGATTGGGACAATATAGTTGAAAAGTACGATATTACTCTATGGATAACAAAACCATTGATGATTCAGCAAAATACTAAGTCCGACACAAAACTATCGGTCCGTTGTGACAAACGTTTAAATTATTTGTCCGTTTCACTGTCCGCTCTGGTTTCTATAAAATATATTTCATTGACGGAGGTTTTGGTCAATGTTGACAATGTCGACGGACTTAAAATGGTCCCAATCAAGTTACAATTGGACTCTGCCAAATTTTTTTTGGGTAACATTAAATGCAATGGAATTCGTATCAATGATATTGTGGATTTTTCTAAATGCAATAGCGTCAGCTTGAGAGGTACAGATAGTAGCACTAAGATCATTTTGGATTTGAATGAAAATTACGAATCAATAAGTCTTGACACTCTCCTCTTAGATGATGTGACAGTAGTTAATTGGGAAAAGTCTTTATGGATAGTAAACGAATTGGAGATGAGAAAGTTACCATTTTTAGAAACATCTGGAATACAATTTACTGAGTTAGACTTTGGCCAGTCTGTTATTGATTTGTCCTGTTTACCACAGTCAATAGAAATGTTAACTTTAAACCGTGGACACAGGTTAATTGTGAGTCAACCGATTTCCTCCCCAAATCTTAAATGTTTGCATTTACATATCTCTATGAAAATATGTTGTTCTTACATTTCTCATTTCAAAAATTGCCCTATGTTAGCTGAAATTCATGTATATAGGAGTGATGTCCTTCCACACATAGAGATTGAATTTGACTGGATTCCAAAAAGCGTCAGACGACTGAAACTCATTGGGATGGATATTGACTGGGTAAAATCAGGCGACGAGCTATTACTTCTCGACCAACTGGTTTTGGTATACTTCACTTATGACAACATTAACGGTATTTGCAAAGACAATATTCAAGTCAAAGATATCCTCAATTTTACATGCCTCTGTGCATCTGTGTGCCAAAAAGACTTTCTCGATCTTTTAAAATATTATAATCAACGGCCTAAATTGCTGCCTCAACAAATTTTTATAGGACCTTTTAATTGGGAAAGGGAAAATTGTCTAGAAAATTATGTTGATAAAAAATCTGAATATTATGTATTCGAAAATCTAAGAGGCAAGGCAATAGATAAAAATGACTTAAAGACATAATGTGCGGACTCTGTGCGAAAATAATTTCGGGAGATCGGCTAAATGTACAGTTCTTCATTTACAAAATCATGGTGACGACCACTCCTTAACTTTTTACACATAACTACCAATAATCGGAGGGTAGGAATCAACTCTCTAAGACCACCCGTGTCAGATAACTGCCCTATTAGAATAACGGCTAGAGTACTCCCCGGCAGACTACCACCCGGTTAAACTACCTCCCGATACGATAATAAATAATTGATGGGTTAACTTTTGAAATATTAAAAAATCGTGGGATAAGACATGAAGGCAAACAAAAGTGCAATGAAACTGAATCCAAAGTGACGAAAGTCTTTGGTCCCACCAGTTTTTTTACCGCTCTGAACATTCAGACATTCAAAGCTATTTTAAAACTAGATGGACAAACAGTTTACTTTTGGTACAGAACAGGTGCATATAGAACTCAGCAGATTTCCATCGGAAATCGTCTCAAATCTCGAAGTTATTAAGTCTTTCTTATAGTTTCCATTTTCTTTATCCTAGTTTTCGTATCGGGAGGTAGTCTAACAGGGAGGTGATCTAACCAGATGGTATAATAATTGGGAGTTTTCTAACACGGGTGGTATAGTAAGGATATATTTAATCGGGGATTTAACGTTTTCCGACATCATTCTTGTTGGCTGAATTTAATTTCTACATGGAAAAATATTTTAGGGTCTGCTACTGCATGTCTGCGTGCAGATTGCAGATTCAATATTGTAAGCTAAATTATAATCGCTTACTAAATAGGTATATTCGGTTGATTAAGACAAGATTATTATAATGTTATGGTTATGTTATGTAAATTTGTACAGTCTATAATGTTAACATTCTGCATTGTATCTAGTAATCACTGATACTGAGTGACTCTTTACAAAATAAAATTCGTTTACGTAAATATTTAGAATACCTAGTTAAAATAGAAATAAAGACAATTAATAATATAAAGTTTTGATTGCATTTTCCACTATTCGTTACCCCGAATATTTATAAATTAAAGGCCCATTTATTTTAAGAGATGCGCGCGCTGAGTGAAGTAAAACAACCATTTACTGAATATGAGTCGCTTTTTTCAATATAATATTCAAACAATGCATATTTTCCAATAATTTCATCGATATTCATTCAAACACTATTCAACAAGTCTCCAGACACCAGAACAATTTTAGAAAAAAAATATATAGGTTTAAGGCTGGGTATGTATGCTGTTAATCACAATCAGAAATTTTAGATGGAACGGAACACAATAGTTTTCCAAGGATGCTCGCCAATTGCAATGTCATCGAGACGCGATCTGTACTAGTATAGTGAGTGAGTATGACCGATACTCACGACGTGGTAATGGGTTTTATACGGGGCCCAAAAGTGTAAAGCCAAAATTTAGGCGACGGTAAAGGAGCATACTTTCCGTTTGGTTTGACTTTATCGTCGACTAAATTTCAACTTCACTTTTGGGCCCTGCATGAAACCTATACGTACCACGTCGTGAGTAACGGTGGAACAAGTGCAATTTTACTACGACGGGAGAGAAATTAACTACCACCCAACTCTAGAGGCCTGTGGCGTGCATGATCATCCCCCTTAGTATAAACATCTGTTGCTAGACGACCGAAGTAAATAGAAACCAAACATCCTTAAGCTTACCAATGATACAAATATTAATTTTTTATTATTTGCCGTTCTGTGGCAGACAAAATCAAACCAAGGTCTAATCTCTATTTACAGTGCTAATTTCCTAGTGTTTAATCGCTGACGTAGTACGAGTGAACACAAGATCCACATCGGCATTTTAGTAAGTAATACCTATTTGTTATGTTATGATGTCAACGTAATCTACCATTGATCATTCTCTTTTGCGTATGTATTTCTCTTCCTTAGTTGTTGCTGCTGTCCATATGTCCTGTATTTTTGGCGATCAGACGATTTTTCGAATGCATCCGACAGGCTTCATTATATCAACCCGAAACCCATAGTCGGTGCACCCTACAAACAATGGTAGACACTGTTCAGGCTGACTATATAGTAGTATATATATACTTATTTACCCAATCGCCCAACAGTCACACAGACTTACCCAAATCCCTCCGTAAGAAAGCACTCACGCGACTTTTTTACCCGAAAACGGACACTCCTGTCGGACTCCTAAGTAGACACCAAACACCATTTCCCGACTTCTTTACACAACACTGTTACCCAACTTGACCCAACCCAAGAGTATCGTCAAGTCGGCATGCCGTGAACTGTGTTTTAGTTGACCCAATGTATTCGAACATTTTCGATGAATATCCTTTCTTGGAATTCCTTCCTGAGATTCCCTACGATACAAATGTACTTTTCTCTCCACTACTTATAATTTTTCTCTTCTTTAACTTTTTCCCTCCATTCCTCCGTCTTTTTTGTTTTACTTTTGTTTTATTATAAAATTATTTGCCCGCTAGTAATCCATGTAGTAACGAATTTTTTTGGTGGCTACACTTCCATGGAATTATTTATTTTGTTTACAGGATAGAAGAAAAACACGAATTCAGCTAATATACATCAGGGGAAGCAGACTTTGAAAAATGGATGTCACAGGTGAATTCATCGAAGGAATAAAAGCTCTCAACACCAATGGAAATATTACGACAAACCCGATGCTGCTTGTTCCGGTATGTTCTATTTTTTATTGATCAATGTACTTCATGATCAACATATCTGTATATTATATAATGTTAAGATCAGGCTGGCACTAGGTTTGAGTGTGCCCAACGGTGCCCAAAAGTAATGTTAAAATTTAGTCGGCAATTTCCTAGACTTCAAGGAAGGAAGGTAACACAGTAAACACCCGGGGAAGCAAGGGCGTCACCCGTCTAACATTTAGTGGTCCTGGCGGGTAAGGAACATCCAGTTTTATAGTCTGCAATATTTTCCTATGACTTTTGGGCACCGTTGGAGCCAGGCACTCAACTCTGGTGTTAACCCGGTTCAGATCTATTTAGAAGCGATTATAATAAAAATTTAATATGCATTTCAATTGTTCATTAAAACACGCTTACTGTTATTAGGTAATAAAGTGCATCTACAAATATCTGGGTCTCAAGGATATCAAAAACTGTCGCATTGCAAACCGTGAATGGAGTTTAAATTCGAAGCAAGTCCTTAGAGATCGGTCGAAAATTGTCTTGCAAAATAATTTCATCGAAGGTCGCACTGACACCATTTCAAAGTTTTTAGAAGATTTTTCGGTTACGCCAAATAATTTCAATGCCTTCAAACTGTCAGGTCATTTCAAACTTACGTTAATGAATTCTTTGAAAGTCAACAAGAAAATTTAACCGAACTTGAATTTAAACAAATACTTTTGGAGGACGATGAATATAATTTGATTGAGAAGTACAATGTCTCTCCATTGATTTCAAGATCACCGATGACAAAACCAAATACTAAATACAATACCAAACTGTCACTATTTTGTTTTATCGACTTTAGGAAAGCGAGAACTTTAGGAAATTTGTCTGTCTCACTTTCTGCTCTTGTTTCTATTAAAGATATTTCATTCACGCAGGTTTTGGTCGAATTTTGTCATTCAGAGGGACTTAAAATGAGTCCAATCAAGTTAAAGCTAAATGAAGTCAAGTTCTTCAACGGTGAAATTGAGATCGATACAATTTGTGTCAATGATATTGTAGATTTTTCCAAATGCAAAAGCATTCTATTGAAAAGTGGGCTTTGTGGGGGCACTAAAATCTCACTGGATTTAAATGAAAATGATAAAACTGTAAGTCTTGACATGCTCACTTTAATGCATGGTGTTACAGTGGTCAATTGGGCAAACTCGTCATGGAAAGTAAACAAAGTAGAAATGGTCAAAATACCATTTTTAGAAAGATCTGGAATGAACATTACCAAACTAGAGCTTTCCTTGTCTGACATTGATTTCTACTGTTTGCCACACTCAATAGAATCTTTAACTTTGAACCAAATGTCTAGAGAAACTGTAAAATGTAGTTATCCGATTTCCTTGCCGAATCTTAAATATTTGTATTTACAATTTCGCATAACCTCAAAGTTTTCCTTTTTATCGAACTTTAAAAACTGCCCTAATTTAATTGATATTCATTTGAAACGACCTGAGGGTGGGTGGGTGGTCTGACAACAGTTATGAAATTTGACTGGATTCCTAAAAGCGTCAGACGACTTAAACTCATTAAAATGGATATTGAGTGGGAAGAAGTATGTGAAGGGCTGTTAAGTCTTGATCAACTTGTTTTCGAAAACTTTGAGTATGATAATGTGAAACATTTTTGCATTGAAAATATTCAAGTCAAAGACATCGTTCTGTACTGCACTCATAGTCGTGTAGTTGTCTCACAAGAAAACTTTCTTGACCTGTTAAAACATTTTAATGAAAGTTCCAAACGACAGCCTCAACGAATTTTTGTAGGTCCTTTTAATTGGAAGGGGGAAACTTGCCTAAAAGATTATGTTGATAAAGAGGCAGAATTCTATGTATTCGAAAATCTGATGGGTAAAGCCCTAGATAAGAAAGACTTCGAAAATTTGGCAAATATTACATTTGACGCCTAAAAGTCAGGCATTGTATTTTTGATGTAAAACATTAATTCTTGATGGTCTAATTTAATTTCTGGTTTAATTAGGCAAATAGTATGTGGGTATGTCAGTATAATTTAATATTGTAATTTGTAATCTGATAATGTAATAGATAATATGGTAGTGCCCAACCTAGGGCAATCCATTTAGGCCAAAGTGGAAAATCAACTTAGGCCAAAAAATAAAATAGGCCAATTGACTTAGGCCAAAAAAACGGACACATAGGTTTAGTCCTTTAGTTTACTGTATGTTGCCAGATAAGAAGGAAGAGACTAGTGCACAAGCCTTTAAGCGTTGTTTTTAGCTTTTATACCATAATATGACTCATTCCTGTGACAATAAACCTATGGCCTGTGTGTCCGCTTGATTGGCCTAAATTGATTTTCCACTTTGGCCTAAATGGATTGGCCTAGCCACGTATAACACGGGCGCTACTCCGTAATGCATTAGCATACAGAGACCTAT
>JABASH010006798.1:0-10185 GCA_019776445.1 Tomocerus maximus
CTACCGTTGAATCAAGCGTTTTTACAGTTGTCCTAGGCTATCTGTATCTTTAGAGTACATATATCCTAGCCCAACTGTAAACGTCCTAGGAATAAAATACATTTCCGAGGATATTTTATACATCCTATTTCAGGACAGGACGTATGCATACGTCCTTGGAGTACAAATTTCCTGTAACTTAACAGGCATACTAATATTTAATAACCTTGTTTACTTAATCTAAAAGTAATTAAATCACACAATGTTTTAGCGTTTGAACACTACTCTGCCGTTCATATATATAAGTACACTTCACAATCTACATACTTTGACAAAAAATTACGATTGTAATTAAATGCATGCGTCCCCTAAAACGACCCTGAGGCTTAATTTTGGGATAACTTGTATAGGTAATATCGAATAGGTAAAAGAGTGGTAAATCTAACCCTTACAGCTTTTTTATGTATTGCTAAATTCATAAGCACATGGTTTGGCCAGACATTGAAAAAGGAATAGTTGTCTGTTAAAGAGCTCTCCACTGCTACTCGTTCATAATGTAATATGAATATGACTAAAGATTCTACTATTACTATAATTAAAAAATTCATACGTCTGTGATTACCCCTACAAGTATACCGAAAAGGGAGGTTTTTAGGAATTAGGACAATTGACATGCAAACATGCAAGATTCTATGGTCTAAAGAAATGGTAAACATATTGCAAAAACTTGATATTTTATAGAAAATAAGAACGAAACTTGTCAGATATAATTTTCAATGTAGTTTTTGTTTTGATAAGTTGTGTCCACGATGATTATTAAAACAATATTATCGTTTATAACTTGAGCCTGTTAACAACACAATAACTTTTCACGCAGTTTGTGCGCTTGACGTGATCCATTAATGTACATCATACCCTCGTTACATGGTATATCGTTTATACTGTATCTTACTAACGAAAATTGAAATGAAATGAATTATCTTGGTCTGTTCAGGGCGACTCTTTTATCCCGCTGTGCAAAATTGTTGCCCTGGCGTATATTAACTACTAACGATCCTGCAGGAGTTCGTCCTATACGTCTCCCTATGGGTATTTGATTTTGCAAGTATGCGTTGCCTTCCGGTCTTCCAAAATTAGGTCTATTTGAAAGTAATGGAGCGGGCATACGCTCCACACGTCTAGAACTCATTGCGTTGTACGGTCTTGGACGCGAGGAATTGTCCATTTGTCCATGGTTCCAATTGCCCCCACTATTTCCAGCGTGATTATTACCACTAAAATGTCCTTGGTGTTGATTCATTCTATTCAGCAAACCTTCATTTTGAAGCCAGTCTCGATACTTGTACCACCAATCCTCCCACTTAACATATTCTTCCAAAGATAATGGTCGGTCGTTAAAGTATCCTCGATCACTAAAAAAAATCAAAAATATCACTTTTATTACATACATTCATAATGAAAATGTAGGCAGGGTTTCTTTTAAATATCTTTGTGGTCTCACCGATAGTAATAATAACGCACACGAGTGTCAGACCAATCGGCAGGTCTGTCGGTAGGTTCATCCTTTGACATTTTTTCGAAATGTCTTCTTCGTTCGTCCGAAGTGTACCGTTTTTCTCCTTCTGCATAGTCAGGACTCTTGGGTCTCACTCGCCTATTAAAAATATGTAAATCAGTAAGTAGACTAACCAACTTTAACTTAATTAAGGTCCTGCTGCATTTGCATGTGTTTTCTTACTCTAACATTAACTCGCCTATTAATTTTCAATCAATCTGGCCGTAATTAGTCTTAAAAAGAATTTAGCTACACTGGAGGGTTACGAGGCTCAGACTTGTTACAATTTTGACTCTTAAAGGTCATTGGACAGATTTCAAACGAAATATTTATTTTTTCGGCAGAATTCATTTAGATTTATTTAAATGAAGACCTATCACAATCAAATTCAACGTTAATATAACATGAATCGTTATCTCACCCCCGAGGAGGATAATTTGTTTGTGCTGCTGACGCTCCATCAACGTAAACCTTTGTATCCGCATTCCTGAGATCCTTAACAACCTTCAATTTTGTATCGATTTCATTCACAGACAAAACGGGTTTAGCATACTCTCTTTTGTCCGTACTCATCTGAGTTAACTTAGCAAACCGCTCAGATAGAGTCATTTTTGGTTCAGAGTCCACTGAGTCCGATGAAGAATCTGAATCCGAATCTGATTCACCGGATTGCGACACAGCCCCTACTACCAGAAATTATTTTTTATTATGACACCTTTTCAATCTATTTACTGTGTATTATGGCGATAATAATAGTAGGTAAGATAATAAGATAATATATAAATTACCGGATTTATTAGGAGCACTCGGTTTCTCTTTATTAGCAGCAGTCTTCTGCGGAGCTGTTCCTTTTGCTGTGCTGTTGGCATCGGTTTTAGCAGGCGCTGCAGGTGCAGTTTTTGTAGCCAGAGGTTTTGGATTAGATTTTGCAGCAGCAGGTTTAGGAACTACTGCAACTTCTTCAACTTCAGAAGATGACGAATTAGAATCAATATCTGATGGTCCCATCTTTTTATTCCCCTTCCGTTTCATAGCATCATGCTTTGATTTTCTCACGGCCGCAGTTGCTGACACCTTTTTGCTTCCAATACTTACTTTCTTGCTTTTTTCCTGTAGTTTCCGTCTTTTTTCATCATAATCACTACTACTGCTTCTGCTGGATGACGATGAGGAAGTGCGAGTGGTCGTTTTATTATTTCTTGTAGAAAGTTTTATAGATGCTGAGCTATCACTAACAGAAGACGAAGAGTCCGAGTAAGACAAAGAACGACTTCGTCCTTTGGATTTTGGATGGAGCTGTAACACATCGTCATCAGATGAAGTCGAGGATGACGACGACCCAGATATAGACCGAGAATTACTTTTCTTTCGAGATCCTTTCCCTTGAAACTGAAAAGGGGACCACAATTTTAATAAAGTTTTTTTTAACCCACAATAAAAGATGAAAAACTAAGCTGGAAGGAATTTTTACAAATTAATAGCACTCACTGATAGTTCATGTTTACTACTAGAACTTCGGTTTGACGGTGGAAGATAAGGAGATGAGCCTAAGGAGTCCGAGGAGATAGATACAGAAGAAGACCTGGAACGAGAGTTTCTATTGTTCACTTTCCTTCCGGTATCCAACCCTCGCTTTATCCCAGGTTTGGGTTTCAGAGCTTGAACTGATGTTCGGGGTTTATTGCCGACAATTGGTTTTACTATCGCTCCTAACTTATCGTTTCCAAGTCGAGGTTTAGTAGTGAACCCATTATCTTTTTTCCTGTCCCTAGAATGCAACAATGACATGGGCGAATTGGAGATCAGAGGACTCCTGTTACGTGGAATTGTTTTTACTTTGGTCGCTTGAGGTTGGCTCCGTCTGCTCATTAAAGGAGATACATCCCTTGTCGATCTAAAGTTACCAAAGAAGGAAAGATGTTTTATTTTTTGCAGAGCTCAAAATAATTTCGTCGAACAGTTTTCAAGTGCAAAAATGTATATAGAATAAGAGTGTACCTAGGTCTATTGTTGCCCGTTCCAGTTCCTTTCATTATCGGAGACCTTGACCTGCTCCGACTTCTTTTTTGCTGATGTTCTAAAGGTGCCCGGCGTTTTGAAAATGAACTTTTAAAAGGCGACATTGATCGAGATCGCCTGCTCATATCTCTGCGGTATAATTCTTTAAATCCACTGTGCCCCCAACTACAAAATACAAAACAGCAATTATAATTTGTACTCATAATTTTTTTTTACATTACATAACTATAACGGTTATATAAAGTGGGCAAGTTTGTAATTATTATATTTGTATTTTACCGTTGAGGGTCTTTTTCTTCAGCTTCTATGACTTTTTTGTTCCAAAAGCTACTTCGTTCTTCACGAGCTCGCTTCATGACTCGGTCAAGTTCAAAATTCGCTGCACCCTTTTTCACACCAGAATTTCTATCCCCTCCTAAAAAGTGGTTGTAAATACTTATAAAACAAACAGGAATCGCTTCTAAATTATTTTGGATGATAAATAAAGTACTGACCATCTTTAACTGCTGCGTTTCGATCGGAAACTTCTGGGTATTTTCTGTTTCGGTCAGCTTCATATCCACGAATTTGATTGTCCATTCGAAGTCTTCCTTGGGCACTACCAACGGACTTACCCTTCCGAACAGAATCGTATTCTGCCCGACTCTTTCCTTCCCCGGGTCGTAGTCTTGTGTCCTGCTCAAATCGATACCTTTGATCATCTCTTCCTCTTACAATATTTAAAGGAGCTGCAAGTCTTGATCGCTTTGGACTACGACTGTGAGATCTTCTGAGTTGCCTGGTATTTCGGTCCTTCTCACGCCCTCGGGAACGGTTAATGTCAGACGGATTTCTTGGATCCATCTTACTTGATGGCGTGTGATTAGAAGTCTTGCGGAATTTGTCTCTCATACTCTCTTACGAATCCAGAACCTGTACCAAACAGTTAAGCTTTACAAGGAACGACGATAGAACTACAAACAGTATATAATACATTTTAGTGAGAAAATGATGAATATTTAAAATCGGGAACAAGCACTTGTAAAACGTGTGTTTATTCTCCCTTACGCACATTCTTGTTTTTCTACTATAGTATATAGTATGAGAAGGAAGGAGTAAGAAGTAGGATTCACATCTGAATGTCTTAATGGAAAACTAAGTAAGAAAAGTTTTTAACACTTGCACACTTTCGAATTGCATGATCGAAAATCAAAATCTACGAAATTGTCCTCACTCCTATAATCCGCAACCAACCGAAAGGATTAAGTGCAAATTCAGTTGTTGTACTTCAGAGGAACAACTTATTAGAAAGTTAGTAAATTATTAACCCGCTCATTAATACCGATTGCATTCGATTTAATTTTCGTTTTTAGTGTCTAGAGAAACATATGTTGCCGAATTTCTAAGGTCGCAAAAGAAAGATATTTCCAAATCCTTTGGAGAAAGTGGGTAATTACAACAATGAGGAATTTCATGCGAATAGTAGTAGTGTGTCGTGTGAGCATATTCGAAACACATCATTGTTCATGGCCGTGGAAAATCAGCGAGTTGATAATAATATCTGATAATAAATATCATGTTACGCATTCCACGATGTGACCGATCATGAAGATTCTCATCACAAAATGTCCGACACATATGCATTCATATTATAAAATAGTCCCATTTTACAGCACTTTGACACAGTACTGAGCCGATGTTTTCATTTTAGTGGCAATTTAGCCGAATTCTGGTCCAGGGTAGTATTTATAATATAGAACACTAGGACACCAATGTAATCTATTCATCCTAGACATATTTGCGGTCTTCATATTGCTTAGATTTAAAAATGCAACAAACGAGAACAGTGTCAGTTTCATCTCACAAACATTAGCCCACTATTCTTACTTTCGTAGCAGTAAGAAAATATTTTATCTTATACTTTTTTTAGTAACTTTAATGAGTACTTATATAGTTTTGACAGTTTTTTAACGGTTACAATAGTAATCGTTTTCAATTACAATTGACGGTGTGTGGGACTTCCTGTTGATTTTGATAAAGAACGAATTCTACTATTAATCACTGGGTATGTAAAAAAAAAGTTGATACAATAAATCGTACGAAGCACTTACAGTTTATCGTCCTCTCAATAATTACACATGCAAACACTTTTGACTTTTGTCAATTGATTCATTTCTTCGATAAATCCAATTTTCACCTTTTAGTTTCAGCGGCCTTAGCCATGTAGCTAATAAAATGTCTTCTTTCTTGACTCTCGTGTAATGACCTTTGTACCAATCAAAACCAATTTTAATGAAAAAAGGTTCAATTCCAGCAGAAATGTAATTCCAGTAGGAGAAAGGAGAGTTAGTTTCTTGTTTCGAATAATTGTGCAGAAGGCTCAGAAGTGTTTATGTTGATCGATTGAAAAGATTTTAACCCGAAGATAAGTGATATTATAGCCGCAGGCGATAGTTGTTAAACTCGTGTATCAGAATCAGAAATTAATTTGATTCTATTTAGAAATATTTTACATAGTTTAATAACCAATCTCACTATATCACAATTGGGGACACTCACTGTACACTACCACCTATATTTTATTAATCCCAGACTTTGTATATTTTGTAAGTGGTGGTACAAAAACATAACCACTGTGATCAATTTAAACCGTTCACAAAGGAAAAAAGGAGTCTATTGGCAGTTCATATACAGTGATCAGATACATATATTATACATAATAATATAATATATATATTAATCGAAGGTATAAATATTTAGCTTTAGTTGTTAGTATTTCAGGTGAACAAACTTTTTTATGCCAATTGTTTATATACGACGTAGTGTTCTTAAGGCATCACCACGATTTAGTGTTCTATTCTAAATCTAGGTGAATGAAAAATACAATAATTGGCAATAGAGGTATATGTGTATAGGAAATGAATTATGAAACAACAATCATTTTGTTATTGTATACTTACTGCTGACAGGAAAAGTCTTTGGTTTTAGCAATGAAACCAGAATATTTTCTGACGAACGGAACTGCAGATGTTTTCAAAGAAGCTGGAATCTCAGCTTACAGCTGAAAAGTCTTCATCCTTGATCTGTTGTCACATAAGTTGTATCTACGCTAAAGGTTCGCTGTCCAAAAGAAAACTCTTGATGGTAATGTGATTTAGCGAAGACAGCTGAAGGATGTCGGTTTACAGCGTTGACGGACATAAATTGAAGAACGGATTGAACTGTGAAGCACTTTGATGGTTCCGATTTTATACCTACATGTAGGTCAAGTCACCACTTATTTGATAGTTGTTGTTGTTAAAGAAGTCTTCTTTATTCGTGAACAAGGATTTTACATCTGCAAAATTGTCGTTGTCCATAGACCGCTTCACGTTTGCTCTTTAACTTAGTTTGTCACGATTGTAATAACGTATAAGTGATGATTTTTCTGATTTTTTCTGATATTCCGAATTAAAAGGCCAGCCCAGCAATCAATCACCTCAAGAAAAGCATTCACAGAATCATATTATTAAACACATTGAAGTAATTATAATATATTCATATAACTCAGCATGTCATTATGAGCAATTGGTTATCCTTGCTAGGGTCGTATAATCGTTCGACGTAATTTTTAAGGACAATTCACTGCGTTTGTCATTAAGAAATTAGGTTTAAAATCTTAAAGCTATTTCCACTAACTAATGTAACTAATATGGACTAAATAGTGTCAGTGTTTTCATCATTTGCGTCATGAATTTAAAATCCACAGCGCAAATGATGAACACTCTGTTTATCTCCATATGTTTATGATCATGTTAATTGCCCAGCCAGGAGACAAGCTTATCACTTTGTCTTCCTTACTGGACAAAGACTTTTGGTTTAACGAGTGTTCTCCTGTGATTCCTGGAAGTGAAGGGCATTCACTCCAGAAATCACTTATACATTCCTAAACTTATCTATCACTCACTCCTTCCGGACATTCTACGCTACACAAACATAGTCATTTTGAACTCATTTTGGACAGCCAGTGACGTCACATCATCACGTCTTTCGGATCTCACAACTCATGCACACTCACATAGACAAATTGAGTCAAATTTGTTACAATAGGTACTTAATTATTTGTTCGAATCAAACATCGAACTCGTTTTTTGGCATGCCCTTTTAATGATATCGGGTCTTTGATCTGACATCTGCTTGTTACAGCAATGACAATATTTAAGAAATCTAATTGTCAATAATTCTAAGGAATGAATAAGCAGGAAGAAGAAAGAACTACAAGAAATCAGGATAAAACATCAAATAGACGATTTTTTTGGTCAGCAGGAGTTTTATGTTTCTGTTTTTGGGTAAAAGTGTATAACCACCCCGAAAAAAAATGATTTTACAAAATGTAAAATCACACTGACAAAATCGGGGGCGTATGAGTGGTTTTTAATATCATTTATTAATGACTGGTTACTTACTACCTTTTGACCTTTCCTTCGAACCTATATATAGGAGCCTTATTTCGAAGGTTGAAGGCCCTTTTCCAGTTCAGTATCTTTATTTACAATGTGTCATTCATTATATGAAATATGACTATAGACTGGTTACAATTTGCTGAAAATAATCGAAATTAAAATCCAAAAACACATTACCTAAATGTAATATGACAGATGACGACTGATGGCGATGGTAGTACAGGATACTCTTAATTTTGATTGACTCGAGATCGGATGTCTGAAGGACTGTGAGTGAGAAATGAGAATATGGCCCAAAGTGGTTGCAAAGATTCAGATCACGGGGGTGTACCTTTTTTGGGAATAGCAAATATTGAATACTTTTTAAATATTTATTTTTATGACATTTACTGAGACCCGACGAGACAGACAATAATTTTTTTGTTGAAAACGAAGATTATTATTGTACAACGGAAGATGCAGCAAAAAGAACCAAACAATAACACTGGGGGGATTGCGAACTGGTGAGAGTGCCTTCAATTAAAATGGATTAGACGTTCGAACTATCCTACTAGATGCCACATCAGCAATGCTAAATATACGTTATGTAGAATGCAATAATACAACAAGAAAAAGGTATTGCAAAACGCAGTCTTCCTTTGCCCCAACGAAATACGGGATTTCGGTTGGGTGTTGGTTGAATGTTGAAGTTGAAATGAAAGTTGAAATTGACATTGAAATTGAAATAATATAAAATACAAACTAAAGGAATTACTACACTTCTTCAGCATTGCCAATCGATCACCGTTTTGTTTCTAATAAAGTATGATCCCATGCCATGTCTTGCTTCTTCAGAGCCTTCGGAGGGGTTAAAATACAATTTTGTAATCGCCTCGCCCTCATGATAATAATAATATGATTATCAATGAATGACCCAAGTGGATAATGATTAAAATTTGATTGATTTAGCTTTAGATTAGAACTGCCAAAACCAGACCTGAGAGATCGGTTTGGTTATTTCTGTTGCAACTGCTCGCAAGTGAAGTGTGTATGTCCTAAACGGCAATAAGATTTCTATGCTAAATGAATGTATATAGTGGGCTATTGGCAAAATGTTTTATATTCAGTGAAAAAAATAGATTTTGTAATTTTTTATGTCATACACCCAAAATTAGCAAACGAATACAGTTAAAAATTATACAAAGATCCAGCCTTTTCCAATGGTAATTATTTTTGCCATTGCATTGGCTATGAAACTGAAACTTCTCAAAGATCATGGAACATGCCACATGCCCATCATTTATTCTTGTTTTTCGTGAACTTGCTTGTTACTGAAGGAATATACATCGTATTGTATTATACCACATCGTAGCTACCATATATCATGTATATCAACAAAAGAGTTGTTCTGGTGCTGGATAATAACTTGTCCATGCAAAAACCATATGTTTTATACATTACATTTGCTTACCACAATCATAAGCCACATTTTTGTCTTACCTTTTTTATTATGAAGAGACGAACCGCTAACTTCATCTGGCGAAGGTCACGTCACATTCACAACAAAGTAATTCTCAAGTTCTTGCATAATAATCTTCGAATTCTCACACAGGATACACAACATGTGGATTGTGGATAGTTCAGCAGTGAAGTATGGCATGCTGTATGCTATAGGCTGTAACCGCTGTAGTAGCTGTAACTAAAACTTGTAATGAAATCTAGAATGTAGATCAATATGTATAGTTTCCAACGGTTTGAGATATTCAAACTAATAAGTAGTAGTAGAATATACCCCTTATTATATACCTGTCAAAAGACCATGCGATAACTTAAAAATTGACTAATAGAATTATTAATAAAAAACGACAAGTAAGTAAAAAGCTTTGTGGGCGAATAAAAGTGAAAAACTTCTCCGGTAAATGACACTTTGGTGTTCAATAACTTTTTAATGGTTAACTTCATGTCAAAAAAATAATGGTAAATTGCAACAGAAAGAGCATGCGATTCTGAGTGAAACCCATTTTTTAGATTTCTTTGTAAAACCCGCATTGTTGCAAAGTCTGAGCTTTCTAATGAATGTCACAAAAATGTTGTAAAAGAAATATTGATTTACATACCAGTTTCCTGAAGTAGGAGCATTACTCCCAACCGTTCTTAAGGTCCAACACCCCTCCGTCGAGGTATCTAGCGGAACTTGCCATGAACTCGATCAATTTACATTGGGTTGAGTAC
>JABASH010006799.1:0-10185 GCA_019776445.1 Tomocerus maximus
TTTAAGGCAATACGATTCATTCCTTTGTTAGAAAATAATGAGGTTAATTTAATTTCCTGGCATTAGTTGTTCCAAGTAATGCATATTGTTATGCATCAAACCATGCAATTAATCTACCTATTCAAAATTGTTATTTTTCTTATCACCGGGTAAAACTCTTAAAAGTAAAAAAAACATTTCAGGTACGTACATGATTGTTTCCAGTTCCATTCGTCGCAGCTTTGAATGATCCATTTGTTTTGAAACCAGATGCAAAGCTCATGGTACTAACAATTTTTTGGAAAACGAATCTGAAAATGCAATTAAAATAGTACATAGTATACTAGTTCATGAGTTACCAATTATATTTGTATTTTTAGATACTCATTATTGAGAGGTTGAATGAAAACTAATTTACGGTTTTGTTGTTGGAATTATTCCACTGTTGTACTCTTGAATCGGACAGGACCAATTCTTCATCGAAAGAGAGTCCCCAGTATAGAAGGAACTTACAAGTTCAGCAACTAACAATTAATAAAAGAGCAATCTGTTAAATTATTCGACTAGCCAATATTCTTTGAAAATTATCCTCACAATTTTTGTATTTTCCAGTTCCAGCCAGTTTCTGCAATTGTTTGTATGCTTTGTAGCACGGTGTCATCCCAAAAATACTCAAGAGTTTATCTTGGCTATTTTCATTCCAAATGGTGTCCGCAGTCGTTCCTGGCAGCTCAAAATATTCGTCACAGTTCTTTAAAACCTGTGTATTTAAAAACAGTGTACAATTAATTAAATTTTTAGCATGCAGAATCCCTAAAAACAAAAATTAGCAAAAATCATTACATCCTCACATGTAATATCTAAATCATCACTTTTTCTGTGCCATGTTAGATGAGAAATTGTGCGCAAATTCTAAATAGTAGATACTAATTATAATTAAATGACTTACCATTTGATCTGGCTTAATGACGATACACTTTTCGTACATGCCCAAATTCCATGAAAAAATTGTTGCGAAATCAGATGTTGTGAAGTGGTTTTCAGTTTTTCCGAGGTTGATAGGAAAAACGACATCAAATACATCAGCGACTAAATCCCTAATGAATACAAAAAAATGACATAATTTGTTAACAAATGTTTGAAATGTTTCAAAACGAAATTTACATGATAGAATCCGGGAGTTCCACATCAATAAATATGACCAAGTCGGCAACAGTAAACACTTGGGCCAATGATTTAGCCAGAACAATTGCCTGTAGGGCACTTCCCTTGTCCACAGCAACAGTCACCCATGCCCAACGATCTTTTTTATTTCCTAGAGCAAATAAATTTCTTTATTACTATCACAGTGTAATTTACAAACAATCTCTAATTATATGAATTATATGAAGTAGTTTATTTTACCGGTCATTTTCCCAAAACTTGCTTTTAAATGGTATTTGTGTAAAATTGTGATTTCCTGAAGTAGATTGAAATAGGGAGGTTGGTTGAGCCTGGCTCAATGAAGCATAACTGCGGAGTGTACAATATTGTATCTTTGTTTTATTATTCGAAATGGTGTGGAGGAATATGGAAAACACTGTTGAGACAGAGATTGTAGGAAGACAATGGGTTTAAGCTTCTCTTTGATGTACAATTATATATTACGAGGATCAAGGAAAATGTGTACTTATGCAAAGTAAGTGTTTGGTGTAACCAGTCATTACCCAGCCATTAGCTCATTAATTAAACAGAGCGATGATGGCAAACAATTCTTCATTCTTCAATTCTAAACTACGTATCATCGCATTACGAATGCTATTTCCTTATACATCATAAGTGGTCAATATGCAATAGTAGAATTATATCCACTCGTTTCATTTCAAGTAGTAGTGGAATGTATTTGTCTTGCACTCTTGCCACTTAACACCTAATGACAGTAGGCAGTGCCAAAAATACAGACGATGATTTCAAGTTTTTAGTACTAACTATCCTCGCACGAATTTCACTGTTGCAGATGTGCATAAATGGCAAAGTGCTTTTTTAAAGCGAAAGGTGACAAGTCCTCATTGTTCAATTTGCTATAGGGTATAGAGTGTAGGAACTGAAAATATGCAAAATATAAATTATAATTCTGTTCTGGTTTCCATTTCATCATAATGTATTTCATAAAGATTATTTTATTACCGAAAGAACTATTATACCTCTCTGGTCTATCTGTAATTAAATATATGCTAATTTCTATTTTGGAATGTGTCCATTCCCTGACATAACACATTAATTCCAAAAATCGGAACAATTATATTTTACACGAGCACAAAACCCTGTTAACCAGCCGGTTCTACCTATATGGTCACTTGTGAGAGAACAAATTGTGACAATAATATGTGCCATAATAATATTTAATGAGTTCCTAAGTCATGATTATGATTGTCTCTGATTTGAGTGCTTTATTATTGGGTCAGTAAGGATATTAAGCATTATAGCATGACAGAACTCCTTAAATCCTGCCTTTCATGCTTATACGTAATCGGTATGAATGAATGTGACGCAATAAGGTCTAACATAGAAAGGTGAAGATGACTTAATTACTATCACTCTCATGGATTGTTCTTTTGTATTATGTATGTCTATTGGCATTCCCCTTTTCTATTCCCACATAACAGAAAGAATAGCTAATAAGGCCTTTCCTTTCAATTGACTTGTTAGTCCTAAGCTCCATTATTAATTCTCCCTAAACAATGTGGCAAATCCCCATTAATATTTTGTTTGTTTTCTCCTAAACGTCAAAAGTTTTCAGGCATTCACGGTAATACTTATTAAATTGCTTGGAATAACGCAAGGCTATCTTCTATTATTATCTGCATGCACGTGTGATCATTCACAAGTTTTCTGTCTGATATACCTATACAAAACAAAAGAACACTTTTTCTTACTGAGGATGGTTCGGTGGAATTAACTAATCGGAATTAGTTGTTTCCTTTGCCTTAATGAATAAAGCATTTCATATTTATAATTTGTCATAAATAAATTGAAAATGTGTAGAAAATGTCTGAATAAATAGTTGGAAAGCTATTTCCTTACATACTTCTTGAGTATTTTATCCTAATAGCTGAGTAGACATAATACGAACCATAATATTATATCTTCAGTCATGTAACCCATTTAAAGAAATAATAATACATGCACATTGGTGTACACAATGACTACAGGTTATGCAAATCGATTTCTATTTTAAGCGTATCGATTTCTATTTGAATTGAAGCTAAAGAGCTGAGCAAACAAAGTTCACTCACATGACCTAAAAATTTGTCTCTCGACGCACACACTGAAATCTTCTGAATATTTTCGCTCTTTGTCGCTCCCAGATTCGTTTTCTTTTGTACCTATGCACGACTGTGTCTAATTGTATTATAGCGAACGAGTAAAATATACTCAGAAGTATTATAATTAGATAGTTTCATTTTCTTTTCGTTGTGGTGAAGAGAACTTTATTAATCATAATCCGGAATGGAATTTGAAGACCCGTTCACAATAATAAAGAAATAATGAATGAAAGTTATACATTGGCAATTGAACTGCTATTTTTAATCATATTTAACTAAATCCAATGTTATGAAATTGAAACGGGGTAAAGAAAATTCTATTCCTTGTTTATTGATATTTTATATTAATTGTAAAGAACATATGGAAAGGAATTTATTTTNATTTTTAGCCATTGTTCTTCTGTTTCATCATGATCATCAAAAGCACTTTAGGGTAACACACTATTCCTTCTCCCAATGTACTTTTGGTTTATTTGATCAACTCTTTGAACTCCTGCAATAACAAAAAGATCTGTTGAATCCCCCATGCAACACAATCACATGCGTGGATCAATTAAAATTCTATTTTCTTTGAAATAAACATTTACCAGCAAGCGCAAGCGTAATGTTAAATTCTTCTTTTATAATTTGCAGTACTTCTTTTGCACCCTCTTCACCGTTAACTGCAAGTCCCCACAAAAGTGGGCGACCAATAAAGAACCTAACAACTTTTTACTAATTACTAAGAAAGCGTACAACACTCTTTTTGAAATCGTATAAGCACACCGATAATTCTTCAAACTTATTTGTTATAAACTATTGCAGGAATAAAGTTACCATTTTAGCACCTAATGCCAGTGCTTTGAAAACATCTGTTCCAACTCGGATTCCTCCATCTATAACAACGTCGCAACGACCAGCAACAACTTCCACTATTTTTGGAAGAGCATCAATCTGTAATGAATACAATGTAAAAATGTCTCCATCAGTAAATTGCTTATTTTTAGTCTGCAATGTCAAAAGTGTAACATTAATTATAATTTTTAAATACAGTGGCCGACACGGTGTCCAATTGGCGTGCTCCATGATTTGAAACATAAACACCTTGAACCCTATGCCTTATGGCCATCTCTGCATCCTCTGGTGTCAATATTCCCTTCAAATATATTGGCAGACGAGTTATGCTATTAAATTATATCAAATAATTTCCATTCAGGTACAATTTCGAATAAAGTTTCGTGTATTATATTATATCTGCTGAACAAAATGTGTATTTTTGTTGGAAACCTTTTCAACCACGTGACATCTTTCCAGGTAAGGCTATCGTCCAGATAATAATTTAGTTGTTCTAAACCAGTTGTATCACCAGGATCCCCAGAAACTGGTTGGATTATTGTTGATTCAAGGTTAACCAAACTAGATCAACAAATAAATTATAAAAGCTGATGACTACAATTTACATAAAATCATGAGCATGGTAATCACTGATGATCATGAAAGCATGAGACCGGTGTTATAGCTCGTAGCCCTGCCACTTCAGAATTCAATGTTTCATGACCTAAGGATTCTAATTTAAATTATTTTAGGTCATAAAATTGATATTTCGGCCTTTACGTGCTAAGCATTCATATTTCACTTTTTAAATTCATAAGTCATATTTGACGATTATAGGCCAAATTCGGAAATATTCGGAAATATTCGGAAATATAAGTTTTTAACGGTTTTTTTGGCAAAAAGTTTGGAACAAAGCTCAATATTTTGCATTTTTGTTCCCTAAGTAGTTTTCTGCACTTAAAGCTGCTCATACTATTTTCACCTTTTAATTCATATTTTGTAGGCTTAGGTCTTATTTGGTCAATTTTAAGGTCATATCGACCTACATATTTGGCGGTTTTTTAGGTCTACAACTTTCCGGTCTTTGGTGATAATATTTAAAAAATGAAACCAATACTGCGGCTGGCTGCAGTCAGTTTTTTGTGGAAGGGTCCAATTTCATATTCATAATTGGTATAATAATTATTAGCCGAATGCATTACCTCAAGTTTCCTGGCAAATGAAATTTGTTACGTCGGTCCACTCTACGTTTGCCAAAGAGGGGGGTATCCACCGTTAGGGCCAATGCTTCAAAACCCGAAGATTCAGCTCGGCGCACCAAGTTTTGTGTCAACGTTCTGTAAATGATTAATCAAATTAAAATTATACTATATTTAACCACGTAAACAGTTATGGAAGCAGGGGCGGGCAATTTTTCTGCTTACCTTGGGGGTGCGGGTGCCATTAACCAAAAAAATACTGACCTGAGTGCAGTCCTTAATTCGGGGTTCGGTATGCGAGGTCTATGCACATCACTGTACCACGGATGTATTTGTACGGAAAAACAATAAAATTCGCCTAAATTCGTACCAATTTGCTTAAAAAACAAGCAAATTCTGACCAAATAATATGGCCAATCCATAATAATATTATAATTTGGTGCTGTGCCCCCTGCCCTGGTCAAACTCCTGGATGCGCTGCGTTCCCAACTTCCCAATGCGTTCATTCAGAAATACAAATTCAAAGATGTAAAGTTTACCAGAGACCTGTTTTTAAATATGTAGAGTTGAAACCATTTCCTTCCCCCAGGGGCATTTTTTGCAACATCCTCTATGGTGGAAGTAGAAAGAGTTGACAAAATAAAAATCGTTCCAGCAGCTGCAGCTGCTGAAATAGCAAACCGTCAAATTAAACTGAGGACCAATAAAGACAGTAATAAAGTTAACCGTCCTACTGACGGGCAGTAACAGGGCAACTGAATAACAGTTTCGTAACCAACAACCCAGCCAAAAGCTTTTAAAAAAATTCATGACTGGTACCATTTCCCTTACCTCAACCAACAACTTAGAAATTTTTCATGAGTACCCTTTCACACAAAAATACAAATAGTAATATCTGCTAAAATCTGCTTGTCTGTCATCTTTGGAAAATTGTGAACAATAATTTATCAATCATGAAAGTTGGACATTTTTTACATTTTCTTGATATTGTAGCACAGATTAAATTTGGAAATAGGCTGGTTTTAACTTGACTTAAGTTTATTTAAAGACACTTAGAGCGCATTAGGCATTATTAGTTTTATTAGGCAATGTCCAACTAAAAAACTTCATGTTAATGAAGGCCAAAATGTATACCTCGAGCATTAGCCATTTCACCTTCGGGAGTTGCCATTTTTTGATAGGCTGTAGGTGATACACCGACAGGGAATTTCACTGATTTTCCTAAGATGGTCGTGGAGACATCCCGATTGGATACATTAGCCAGCATTCGAGGAAGTATCGTTATTCTAAAAAATAAGCGAAAGAATTAAATGACACTATCTGATATCTGTACTTAATTTCTGTGTATTTCAGTTGAATCGGCACCTTTTGTACGCCATTTTGTTGTCCCTCAATGTATATTCTTCATCAGCCCCACTGCTGTAGTAACCCCAAGCGTTATCATCAAGAATTTTAGACGCTGCTACCTCATAATCATCCAGACACACCAGAGAACGTTTATTTTGAGTGTCACCTTGAGTTGTCATTGTGCTAGAACAACTGCTAACGGTAGTTGTTGCACGACACCGACCAGCAGCGTTTGAAGGCATCCCTAAACAACAATAAGCATTATATTATTATTACAGGTGTTCAAAGATCTAACAGATTGACAATGAATCAAAGGCTACAATCCTCTATTTCAAATATTATTTCAAAAACACAAACCTCAACCAGTTTCAAAATTTGTCTAAAATTTATGAAAAATTAAATTGCTTGAAATCGTGTTGACGTACTAAATATATTAAAATCAATAACTGTCCATATAATATGCTAAATGGATTGCTAATTCTTATGAAATAATGTTTGGTCACATAAAGCTGACGCATAGGTAGTTCAGATTTGAGATGGACCATGGGTAAATGAGTTGAATGTCATCCCAGGTTATATGTACTACATGGTACTGACATGGTACTGACATGGTACTATACATACAACGGTCTGTATATGAAATGACAAGTTTTATTAAAAATTGCTGTCCTTTTGAAAGAAAACTTACAAATTGCAAATACGGTCAGCAACGCCAAGATCCCTTCCATATTTCCGTTTTATACGCTCCTGTGGTTTCGTTTTCTAAAAGTAGTATCACTTAAAAATGAAACGGAAATGCTTTATTCTGAAAAAAATATGAAACGAAGCAGAATTTATCTATTAAAATCAATTTAAGGAATGTAATTAGATTTATCATTGTTACTTTTAAGTGAATTGTTACACCCAACAACGCAACGACTGCTGGCTATGGAGATGCCCTCAAAATTAAGCTACATAGAGGAATTGGGTCGGGAGCCTCAAACTCATAACAGTGTATGTTTGTTCAACCATCATTGTGGGTTGTTGTGAGTTCAGGTATGTGTAGGTATTCCTAAAAAACAAATAAAAAAATGTGCACTGAAAAGGGTTAGGATAAGTTTGTCCTAATCCTTATGTGTTTATTCGATAATAATATTATTGCATTAGATAATCATAAAAATTAGTTTGTCATTGCACACCTGCGTAATGTATAATAAAATTGTCATTACATACATACATGTGCGAAAGACAAAGGACAGGGGCAGAGAACTCAATGAACTCATTGAGCTCATTAGCTCTACAATAAAGACGTTTGCGAAATTATTAATGATTTTCTCAGTAAATGTAGGTAGGTACGTACTTAGGTATCTGACACTCCTGAAAAAGTTTTCCTTTTTACCTTAGCAGCTGGTAGACTAGTTAATGCATATTGAAGCAAAAATGTATTTGCAAAGTTGCAGGGGGTTCCTAATCAATTTGGCGTAGTTAAGTGACAAATGTATCCTCATTTGTATGATCGATCCCACGAAGCCTCGTATGTCAATAAAAATTGAAAATGATGCTAAAAACATAAATAAATTACTGTTTAATTTACCTACACAGTAAAATAAAAGCCATGTTACATGTTATTTTAATTGTCGTATTTCATTTATTTTAGAATAGTAATTTCACCTGACAGTTAGCGGATCCTGTTTGCTTTGATATATACAGATGGCATGTCATAGGGTCCTGTGATTACCTGTTAGTAATTAAAATTTAAAATTCACAGTAGCTTTTCCAGATTTCAGATTTGTCTCTCATTATTATTACTTCCACAGTAAAGCATTTTACGGTTCATAAGAGATGTAAAATATTAAACAGAAAAATGACAAGTAAAACCTACCTTAGGTAGGTGAACAAATAATACTAATTGTGGTCAATTTGTCTAGCAGTGGTTTGTGTAA
The DNA here is from genome assembly GCA_019776445.1 of Tomocerus maximus. Classification (NCBI taxonomy): domain Eukaryota; kingdom Metazoa; phylum Arthropoda; class Collembola; order Entomobryomorpha; family Tomoceridae; genus Tomocerus; species Tomocerus maximus. Next base: position 8,566 of record JABASH010006799.1, read on the forward strand.
ATTATTTTCGGAGATAATAGGTAGGAGTTGACTAATCCCTTTTAATCCTTTAGTAGCAAGAAACGCCCTTTTTAAATAATTAGGCTGCTGCATGGAGAAAGGGAGTTTCTGGAAGTGAAAGGCAGCATGGGCCCTGGGCAGGCAGACGTCCAGTCTCTCGCAGTCCGCTAATCCTGGATTCCCTGGAAAATCTAATTCTGGAATTGGAATACACAGACTGAGGGGCGTTTTCCTGGATGTTAACGAAGTGGTAGACTTCGTGTGTGTAAACATGGACCCTGAGACTCCATATAAAAAGGCCTCCAGTCCCTTAGGCCTTCATAGCAATTTTTGCTCTTCCACAATTCACATCTCTCCTCCAAACTCTAAACCTCCATCACCCTTTACCTTCAATCTCCACAAACTTCTTTGTTCGAGACTTGACTTTTTTCGGTAAGTTCATTCAAATTTTTTATTTTTCAAATGATTGTTTTAATTTTCAGGTTGACTTTTATAATTTCTTTTGTTTATGAATATTTCTTTTATTTGTTGTTTCAGATGGCGAGTATTGTTGAACAACCCTGCAGTCTGGAGGAAGAGCTGAGTTTCTTCCTGCCATCGGATCTTTTCGAAGATGGACTGGATGTGGATGCTGCGGGATACTCAAGGACTGTGAACACACCGGAGCCAGAGACCGAGACATCTGAAGTTACCAGTCTTACGGATCTTCTGTCGGTGTTCACGGTTACTGATGAGGAGGCCTGTAGGAGTCTGGTACTGAAGAGCGGGCATCTGGAACATTTCAAGGACCATCTGTGCGAATTCTGGATGGTTGGAATTGACCTGGAGAAGATCGACCTGAAGACTTTGGACTGCTACGTGAGCAGCCCTTCAACATTCCGCTATCCTGTCCAGCTGCAACTGAGTGGTGACTTGTCCCGGATTTCGTGTGTCTATCGACCTCTGGAGTGCGGAACTCACACGGCCTTCCTCGTCATTGGCGATCGGATCCAGTCTTCGCTCTCCTTCGATGTCTCCAGGAACTACTCGGTATTCCTTTCTCCTAGTCCGGTTGTGTCCTTGGATATTGAGGTGGACGAATCTACTGGACAACTTCTTGAACGAAAACCCTGGGGAATCGCAACCAACATTAACACTGAACAGGTAAATTATTTATAACTCGTTATTAATATTAATTTATTAATTTTACTGTTTCTAGACATTTTCTTACGACAATTTTAGTTTAGTTGAGACAATATTTCGAAATCTAATATTTATTTTGTTGTTTGGTGATTACAGCTGGGGATCTGTGACCGGGAGATGCACGAAGTTCTTATCTTTCGTCCTGATGGAGAATTTGATTTCCGCTTCGGATCTTATGGGGCAGGCGATGGGCAGTTCAACCGTCCGATCGCAATGGCGTTTGATGTTGCTGGAGATCGTCTTCTTGTGGTGGACAAGGACAACCATCGAATTCAGATCTTCACATCCACTGGACAATTCATTTCTTCGTTCGGGGGTCGTGGACGTCATGGTGGACAGTTCAACTTTCCGTGGGATATCGCCGTTTCTAAGGATGGACAACTGATCGTGGTGGCCGACTCCAGAAACGCTAGGATCCAGTTCTTCGACTCCACCGGC
>JABASH010006800.1:0-10184 GCA_019776445.1 Tomocerus maximus
TGCTTTTAGTCGCAAGAATGTCGGCTAACTAAGAATGAAGGACTTCCGAGGACCTTTGGGCGTGAGAGGCTTCTTTGCTTAACCATTGAGGAGTGCCTTCCTGGTCGGCCCTGTGCCCAAACCCCTAATACTTAATTTGTACTAATCACAGAATACAAATCTCCCGCTTCGCTCTAAGGAGAAGGATAAAGGCCATAAGATACACGGTCCGCAAAAATTGGTAACCCACGTGCATAGGAAAGATTTCCCAATTGGTCCGTAGGCCCATTGGACCAATTGGGAAATCTTTCCTATGCACGTGATGTGGCGCTTTGCTTGGATGTATCTATGCATGGAATGATCTTACTTTATACGCGTATTGATATACTATGGTACCTATTAATAATAAATGAATTTGTTGCATGAAGTATATCGTTTTCTTGCAAAAATACGAGTAAAAAAATAGTCATAATAATAAATATATTATAGCCTAAATAAATACGAGCATAAAATAAGTATAAGCAAGGGGAGTCGAAATAACTAGGAAATCCTATTGGGACGCAGTAGTTGGAATTGGACAAGGGTCAAGGAAGTTGCTGGGTTACCCAATAGCTAAGCGTCCCAATAGAGTGCCCCAATCCCCCTGTGGAAAATAGCTCAAACCTCTCCTCTATAGAAAACATACAGTACGTACATAATAATAAAAAAAGTAAAAGTACGCATACGTTTTAAGTTTTAGCAACCACCGGTGTGTTTTAATGCAAACGGGCAATGATTTTAAAACACATCGAGTTTCCATACACACTCTAGCATATACTACTTATTTGTATATTGAAGCGTTTTAGAGCTCATTAATTATTATTATGTTTGGAAATACTGTGAGCTTTCTTGGCAGTTTCTTGCCTACACTGCAAATCAAAACACATTTCAAACACATATCATTAGGTTCTCGGGAGAAGCATATCGTATATGATCTCCAAATGTTAGGTAAATAGCCTTTGTATGGGTTCCAAATGTTACCCATATGTTCCTTAAATGCTACCCATATGCTTTACAAATGAGTTCCAAATGATATTAATATGAGTCCCATATGTTGTTTATATGTACCGCATATGTTCTCCAAATGCTACCCATTTGCTTTACAAATGAGTTCCAAATGACTTTATTAGGAGTCCCATATGTTGTTTATATGTATTCCATATGTTCCCCAAATGCTACCCATATGCTTTACCAATGAGTTCCAAATGACTTTAATATGAGTCCCATATGTTGCTTATATGTACCCCATATGTTCCCCAAATGCTACCCATATGCTTTACCAATGAGTTTCAAATGACTTTAATATGAGTCCCATATGTTGCTTATATGATACTTCATAATATAACTTAAATGCCAACCATATGTTTTTCAAATGAGTGATAAATGGTCTTGATAGGCTACATATATATGTTCTAAATTATGGACACATGGTTTACATAAAGATGGTAAACATTCGGAATGTTTTGTTAAACGTTATAAAATATAAAATTATAATTATATCAACAATATTTTATTATTAATCCAAAATTATGTGGAAAATGTAAATTTGACACTAAAGGTTGATTTTTAGAACCACTAATAATTGACAGCAATTAATAATTAATTATTTAAAATGTCCACAAAGGAATTACTAAGTAATTTTTTTTAATAAGCTTAGTAGAAATTGCTGTATACTAACCAAGTTTATAGATAACCAAGAATAATTCTACATTAATTAATAAAATGTTTCAGAACCACTTGGCAAAAGAGATTGACTTTCCTGTTCACTGTTGACATTGTCATTTCTAAAATTATCAGAAAGATTTACCAAATCTTTATAATAATTTTTCATTTTGTGGGGGATAGCCGGCATGTTAATTCCTAGCGCAAATGATTCCAAAATTATACTAACGGAAGATTTCTTTCCCTTTCTATGCTTACTGAACATACTGCACATGGCTACAAGCCAGAGAAGCGATTCTTCAAATGTCTCCATGCGTACAGCTGGAGCTCCAAAACAGCAACCCAAAATTTCAGAGTGTGTATGTGAGTTTTCAATCCAGAGTACAGCAATATAAGGTTGCGATGCACGGGAAGAAGAAATATTTTCATTGTGAACTTCATGACTCTGAAAATAAACAAATTAAAACTTAAAGTCCAGAGTTAAAATTTTCATTGGCAGTATTTTGTAATATGCCAAATGGACAAAATAACATTACTAATAGATGTACCTCATTTATCTGAACCAAAGGTTTACTTGATGCACTGATTTTGTATAAGCTGATCATCCGTAGCTCCATTGCTTGCCATGCCCGAATTCCGTTCTATTTTACAAAATCTTTGTATTTTTCAAATTAGCCCATAAAGTTAACTCGTTAAAATAAGCGACTATACCTCTAGTTGTTCCTTAGACTTCAAGCACTGCACAAGAATTTTAATATTATCATATATTCCAGATTTATGAGTTTCTCCAAAGTAATGTTCCATTTCATACTGCATCTATAAGTTCCAAATATAGGTATTACGTAAAAATAAAATAAATCCATAGAGGTAAATACGATTACATAATTTTTTGATTACATATTGTATTAAAGACAGACAAGGATACTCTTGTAGTATGGCTGCTGGTGGCTTCGTCTGTATCTGGTATCTTCTATGTGGGTAAGTTCTTGAAAGAAGATCTTTAATAATGTGTTGTCTGTGAGGAGAATGAAGTAATTCTTGCTTAAGTTCATGCGTCAACGAATTGTATTCATCTTCAGTAAGCGAAAGCTCCTCCGGTTCACTGAAATGTGAAAATATATTATATAAATATAAATTATATTTTTACTAAATTCTAAGTTGTGAAAATACTGCAGATCTTAACTTGTAAAATTCCAGAGGGTCTATCTGTGTGTAAGACCACGATTTTGTAACAGCTATTCCGTTTTCCGATATTGGTTCCAAATCATCAAGCTTCTTAGGAGTTGGAGATCGACCATCAACTCTTAGTCGCCTGATTTTTCCACTGAGACAATGGGCAAACCTAGACTATTTTAGATATAGAAAATCGTGATTTTGAAAATTGGGAATAGCTATATACATTTTAATAATTTCACAAATTTTGCACTGTTACAGATAACTTCCTTACCCAAGGTTGCCTTCCTTCCATTTTAATCATTGGATAGTGATTCCACATTAACTTTCCTATTTCATTATATTCCGCATGATTTCCGGGATTAAAGGGAAGAAAGTGACTAGCGCATTCTTCTATGAGTATTGTCCACATTGTACTGGGATCAGTTTTTAATCCTTCCTCAAGAGCTGAACTCAGATTTGGCAAAGAAAACCGCCCCTAAAATAAAATCGAAATAAAGAAATTTAGGAATGGAGTGGTTTAGTTAGCTTTGTAATTGAAAAAATACATCAAAAACATTATTATAATCAAACCTTTTCTGAACTTTTCCTAGCTCCATATGGTCTTTCAGAGGCATTCCGACAACGCTTCTTTGGGATTACCGTTGCTTTTTCGGAACTCCTTTTCTTGGTAATTGTGGCAACTTCTCGGTCTGCATTAATCGGTTTTACTGACGGTTCAGAATTGATAATCTGAATCTCTTGCTCTTCAGAGTGAATATGTTTTGTTGGTGGACAGCCACAATAACTACATTCATCTGACCCTCCCTCTATCTTCCTAATGTACTCGTCACACTCTTCTTTACTACATTCTTTACAGTAGCCTCTAAATTTTCCTTTGCGGTCTAACATTTTACATGTTCTGTTATATTTAAATGTCGATAATAAAGCCTCCGTATTTTCTAACTATAACGTCTTTATCGAAAAATCTTCTAGTAGGACATACAAATGGAGAAAACAATTCAGAATGCGCAATAACTTTTGGGATGGTTTGAGAAAATGTATAGGCGCAAACTGAAGGAACGAATTGACAATGGTCAAGAACAATTGTGCAGAAGTATACCATATTATTGCATAATAATATAGCAGAGATTTTTGCAAAAGTAGGTACTTCGCTGGTGCTGTTGGAGATTTCAATTACATCGTTACAATTATAAGTGATACCAAATATTATTATAGATTTTACTCTACGACATTCACCCAAATCGAATTTTTCCTCTAGAGCACTTTGAAAACTAATTGTATGTGTATCAAAAGTCCAACATTCCGAGTATTTAGGATTTTCAAATATACAAGTTGAGCTTTGTGACTTTGCCTTATCCAAAACCGATGATGCTATCCATTTTTGGTGAAAACAAGCCAAAGAATACGCAATATTTTTGAAATTCCTAAATTTTCGTTTTTTAAATATTTGGTAATGCGCTTCCCACCTCATACAGCTTTGGTACCGCAGAGGACCAAATTCCTTGATTTGGTCACAAAAATGAGATAGAAAATGAAATTTTGGAGTTAATGCTGTATTAGGGTATAAAATCTTAAATATAGAGTGGTGCGTAAAAATGCTTTGCCTCAGGGAACCTACTGAGTCTTCACTTAATCTGCTAGCAAATAAGCATAATTGGCTAATCTGAAGAATTCTAATAAAATTCAAAAGATAAGGACAGTCATCTTGCACATACTTTTGAATCATAAATGGTAATTCCTGACAGAGAATGTACAGGGAAGACGCTTTGATATTTATGTGACCCGAATCTTTAAGAAAAGAGTCTTCTATTTCGCAAGGAATATCTCCGCGATCTTCTGCACTGTACTGCCATGACAAAATAATCTGGTTTAGGGTTTTTAATGATATTACCTTTTGAACTTGTACTAATTGGCTTAAAAAATGTTGTAATTCTATTGTTAGAACACCGCCTTCTAGCAAAATATGCATAGGGTCGTGCACTGCCATTTGAATTTCTGAAAATGGAAGAGATAAAAGCGGAGAAGAGTGCACGACACCACTGTTTTTTTGAAAATCTTTGAGAAGCATACCATTCATGGCATTAATCTGCAAAACAGTTTCTTTGTGATTCTCTGTAGTTCTCATGACGTATTTTCGAGAGTCAAAAGTGTCTGATAACTCTGACCGATCAATGTGACAACTTCTACAAAACTTTATTGTTCTTGAGACAGATTCTTTAAAACCCCAAACATAGTTGGAAGCTAAAGTGTCCGCTGGGGTCATCGTCAATGTTACTGTGTATAATTTTTTTGAATCGTTTAAGCTAACTGGAGTAGTAAACTCTTTCATTGTGTTGACAAAATCTTGGAAAAGGGCATGTAAACCATATTTTCGTACCCAAATAGATCTGCAAATAAATAATAAATGCTTATTTTGCAATTTGGACCTGCACCATGCGGGGAGATTTAGAATTTCATATGAACAAACAAATAGCTTATGTTTCTTCTTATGCATTCCAATTGGGTTAACAATTTCGATTTCGTCAAAGCTAATTGCTATCCAAATTGGTATTGCAGAACTTTGCTTTGCTAGTACTTCTTTTAATTTTTTGATTCGTAAACCATCAATTACGTCACAATAGTCATTTAAAAGACTCTTATTTTCTTTGTCACAAAAATTAGCAATATCCTTTTGATTTAGTAAAGACTGTACGGATTTTTTGAAAGGAATGTAATAACCTACTCTTTCTAACCTGCGAATCTTTCCCTTAAATGTTGTTTCGAAACCAAGTAAAACTTTTTTGGGGGCAACATAGTTTAAATTTTCTTGAAATGCTACATTTCTTTTTCGACAGGAAGTTAAAGAATTAATTTTCATTTCGTTAAGAATGCTATTTACATATTCGGGAGCTACTGACTTAGCCGAATGTAATACTGAAGGTAGAGAATTCATAAGAAAATCAATTCCCGACACTCCGACATGGAAGTGTGATTCTAATTTTAAGCTTAATTCAAGGAGGGCTTTTGAAGGGGTCATAGATGTACTTTCGGTCGTAACCTGATCTTCAGCAATAGAAGTTATCTCACTATTTGAATTAGCTATAATTTTGTACGATATATTTTCTCCTACAGCACCAAACAATGTACCATGCTTTTTGTAAAAATGTTTAACTGTCTTTTGTACTAATGATTGAAAGCCACACAGTTTACATTCTACTTGAATTGTTTCCTCCAGAGCATGACATTTTCGAAAATGTACAAATAATGTTTGACATGAACCGGTTTTAAATCTACAAATTACGCAATTAGGCATATTATTTATGACTATAAAAACTGATGATACTAGGGTGGCTTAATACCAATTTCTGCTATACTTTCTTCCTATTGGCAGGGTCAGTGGTCTAATAAATCAAGGAAAGAAGATCATCAACCACAATTATAAATGTTTTTACCACAACCAAAGAATAAACTAATTATAAAAATGGTTTAATGTTAATTTTTTTTACCTCGTTTGGTGGCTCTTGACAGAATTTTGAAGTATTCGGTTAGATTTTGCTTTTTCAAATAATGAGGCTCGGTCAGCTTTCTAATTTTATTGAAGAAGAATACGAGTTGTCAGTTATGAAAGTTACTTTAGCTGAAAGCTCAGCAACGAGGTTAAAATTCAAATATCATAGCTGATGGACTGATGCTACGCTATGACAGTATTTAGTGCAATGCTTATTCCGCGCAAATGTTTTTGATTTGTGTTTGAAATGCTTTTACAAAGCATTTCATTTGTGCGTCATTCTGAACGCATTCTAAAACACATTTGAATCATATAGTTACATTCCATGAGCATATCAAATGGCCCCAAATGATACTGATATGTTTTTGATATACACAATGATTTGCAGTGTACATACTAACTTTCAGTTGTGAAAGCGAGTCAAACAAACTTCCAATACTAGCTTATTCTAACTTTTAATACTTGATAGGTTTCAAAAGTGAGTAGAATCCTTACGATGAATGCTGGATGTAGAAATGAAATACTTTTGTATTGTATAACTAAAAGATTGTTAAAGAATGTTTTTCGCAACTACTTACGAAAACAATTTCATCGCGGCTGATTAGGTATTTTTAGAACCTCAAAGTCGAAACATGGAGCACAAAGTTGGGAAGAGTCTTTGTATAACAATTAAAAGAAAAGAATAGAGAGAGTACACAACATTTCTGTTCTGTACTAATTACTTTCCTGTATATACAAGTTTTGATCATGAATCTCTGAATCTGTTTTTTGTTCTTATCCATTTGTATGGATATCTATACTATTGTACTCACATTACATTGGACAATACATTCGAATGGGTATGTACTAATATGTCAAGGTTGTACCTTCAATCTGGATTGTTTGGTACTGAGAGCGAAGTACTAAGTTTAAAAAAGCTTTAGTAGGTACCCCAAGTACAGCTCCTTAAATATCTTTCCTTAACCTGACTCTCGGTAGCTTAGTAGAATACTACTCGCGTGATGGAGAGGCGTGGGCTTCGACGTCCACCCAAGTTACATTTTTACCGATTTACCTAAGACCTATCTGTCTCATGGTGCAATATCGTACAATCCTGTCAATACATAAAGATTAAGTTACACTAACTGAAAGCCGAGATCTACTGAAAGCAGCTTTGGATAGGAACCATCTTTTGTGAGCCAGGGCTAAAGGAAGAGTTTGGAAAGTAGCTACTTTCCAAGGTAATGACGACGCAATATTTCTTTTGCTTCCCTGTCATTGTCATTACAGACGAGCATGTCAATGACAAACCTGCGTCTTCCCTTAGCTCTCTATCAGAATTGTGTACCATAGTTACTTTAGAAAGAAAATAATGCAAAGACGAGATGAATGTAATTTCACTCAAAGCAGTCTAAATTATTTCACTTCCATTCCACGTCAGACCAGATTCTTTACTCTTATTCTTATTTGTCTGTCTGCCTGTTGTACGTCCGTCCATCTGTTACTTTGCTCGATAACTTCAGAACGAATGAATGAGATCAAACTTTCTACACTGATTGTTAGGTAAAAACAAAGGTCAAGTTCGAAAATGGGCAACATCGGTCGCACCCCTGGGGGAGTGGAGCAAAAACTAAAAATCTGCGTAACTTTAGTTGTCCTAGAAAGTTGTGATTGGGCTCATTGAAAACCTAACAGCCTCCTTAACATTTCTAAATAGGCCAATGGTAGGTAGAGGTCAAAGGTCAAAAGTTTCTACATTTCTACTTCTAAACAATAAAATGCTCACATAATATGCCATGCATTTACTAATTACAGAATCGAACTATTGTGATACTACCAGTGCTTATTTACTGCTCCTAGCACTAGCACATGCAGTATACAACAACGCTTTGCTACCTTGCTTATACCCATATTGTCCCGGTTTATTATTATTATTATTATAATATAGGTCCCGAAGTCGAAGGAACGAAGGAAAGCAGAAAAATAATCATTATATTTTTACTGAATTCACTAGAATTTGGCAATTGGCACTAGATTTTGCTCACTCCATGCCCCAACGCAACCAACTGATTTTCATCGTACCTTATAATAAAAGTTGCTCTGAATGAACATTAACTTGTTAATGTTATGTAGCAAGTTAACTATAATATTAACTAGTTAGTAACTTCATCTTGCATTTACATTACTTTTCGGTTTATCTATGCGTAGGTGTGACCATCTTTTGCTCTGCTATGAGAGTAACATTTTTTGCATTAAGGTTTGAAATCTGGCTTTTAGCACATAGTTGATGGTTAGTTCCTATGCTCTTTTCCTTCATGCCTTCATGTCATATGGATGTAGCACAAACCCTATAATACTAGTACAACAGCCTTGACATCGCATTGTTATGAGCCACCTCTTCCCTAAGCCTGATTTGGACTTAGAAGTGATCGTCTATAATTATACCTAGATCTTCCCTGAATTGTATTCGATAAATGACAAAGGGAAGAAGGATAGTGACTTAATGGCTGGAGGAGGAGGAGCTTCTGCCTTACTTGGGTGAACAAAGGGAAAGCCATATCCAGTGAAGCGTATCTTGTCGACTTGTGTAGGCCACAAAGCTTGTGGAAGTAATAAATCCCAGCCAAACGATTCTGTCAGAGATTGTAGTAGTTGATACAGATGTTATTACAAGATCACGACGAGTGGTTTTCTATGAAGCTCATTCCTAACAGCCGACAGAACACAATACAAGTAGCTACATTGCAGTATCGTGTCACATTATAACGGAAGCTATCTGCACTTACTTATGATGTGTGCCTTGGGAGTATTAGAAATGCAGATAAAATGACTTTTCCTAGAACACATAGTAAAATTATAATATTTAAGTAGCTCATAGCAGGTTGTTAAAAAGAGATTACCACTCCACAGAGGAACAAAATTATTGCGAAGTGGACTAAGCCGACAACCGACTTCTCTGAAATCATTTTGAACTTTTACCTGACGTAAAATAAATGGCTGCAACAAAAGTAGAATACGTTGACTATTTTACACAAAATATGTAGTCATTTCATTGGCAAAACAGATCACGATCATCCATATGGATTTTCTTTGCTTCTGATGATGAGTGTTTGTATCGTATTACTAGTGTAGGGTGGATGTCTATAGTACAGTGATGTAAACATCAAAATCAAAACTGCTAGCCAAAAATGAGAGCAAGAATTGCGTCTTCTGTCATTGTCTCATAGACAATCCATACAAAGTCTGCTCTTCTGGCTCTGTCTTCCCAGCCCTTCCTGCACTGCAGACGAATCTGAATTCTCATAAGTAGACATTGACGGATAAAGCCTAAGAGATAAAAATGAAATGTTTATTTTGACAAAGATCTCTTGTAACAATCTCTGTAATTTGTATTCTCTGGATTTCTAAGATAAGCAAAGTTGCCCCAGACAGACAGACGAAACAGAAGCTGTTTCTTCGATATTCAATCATGCAGCCCAACTGCACAACATGATCTTGACTTATTACGGTAATCATAACTTTTCTCGGGGTGATAGCTACTTTGGCTTCTTTTGGATATAAATTCCCCCATGTGAAAATCAGTTCCTCTTCTCCCGTATCGTGTTTGCAGTTTTCCTTCCCTGCATGATACAATTTTTCGAACTCTTTCCATCCTGATTATCTAACCTGTGTCTGTGATGGTATTTTGTAGTCAGAAGCAGTTAGTAGCACCCCGTAGCGTTATCAGTTATACATACATGTTTAAGTATCAAACAACCTCACAAAGCCTCCAGCTGTGCCCTAGTACCTACTTCAATGGATTTATACAATAATGTGATTAGATTTCTTCAAAAACCCATTACCCAAGAAATATGAAAATGCG
>JABASH010006801.1:0-10184 GCA_019776445.1 Tomocerus maximus
TAAATTTTGCTTGATATTAACAATATTTGACATTGATGTTTGAATAGAATAACCAATAGATCAGAAATAAAAGTTCATTTTGCACATTTATGTAAATACTATTGCGTAATTTAACAAACTCGTTCAAAGTTAATTCAGTATTTGTCGTAACATTAACATACACTATGCACTATATAATTTACAGCTATACTGTACATCCTATCCTAACCTAAAATAAATACAACTAAAGCAATGAAACTTGTAACATAAAATAGATATAAGTTAAGTTGTACCGTACGGTGGGGTCTTTCTTGTATATATCTAAACTACAATTCATTAATATTCATCTAATTCGTTTTAACAAGATTAAGTTTTTAATTTGGGAAGCATTTGTGAGATCTTTGAAATATTCCCTCAGTATAAGAGTTATCTGCTACTGAAAGAACGGTGTACACATAATTTATTGCTTTTTGGGCGCTGCTTTGGGCTTCGCGGGAACTTTCTTGACAGATTTTGGCTTGGGAGCTTTAAGTGCCTTTGGTGCCTTGGTAGCCTTTGGTTTAGCAGGAGATTTTGCCTTCTTGGGAGTTTTGGGTTTTGCTGGGGACTTCTTTACAGCTTTAGGCTTGGCTGCCTTAACTTTCTTGGCTGGGCTTTTAGGCTTAACAGCTTTCACGGCCTTCTTCGGCTTAGCAGCGGCAGGAGTGGCGACGGCTGCAGCAGCTGGCTTGGCAGCGACGGCTTTCTTGGGTGAGGCTGGTTTCTTGGCGGCCGCCTTTTTGGGAGATGCAGCCTTCTTCTGACCAACTGGAGCCTTCTTCTTGACAACCTTTGCGGCCTTTGCCTTGGCGGGTTTTGCTTTGGTTCCTCCGAGCTTAAAAGATCCAGACAGACCCTTTCCTTTCACTTGTACCAATGCTCCAGAAGCAAGAGCGGCTTTCACGCCACGACGCATATGGGGAGTAGCTTTCTCAGGATCAACGGTGTTGTTGGCCAAGATGTACTTCCTGATTGCAGGGATGGAGGAGCCGCCTTTCTCGTTCAGAGCTTTCACGGCGTTGGTAAGCATCACTGCCCACGCGGGATGAGTAGCCTTGCTTTTAGCTGCTGCTTTAGATGGAGACTTGGCCTTAGCGGGCTTTTTGGCAGGAGCAACGGCTGCTGCTGGGGCTTGAGCGACTGCTGTAGTAGACATAATGTCCTGTAAATAGCAAAATGTATAATTTAGTGGTATGTCCATAAAATTGTAAACGGAAGTTGTCATAACATATGGCCAAATGTGCGTACTGCTATTCCATTGTTATGTTGGTTGCTTATTTTTATCTAGCTTTATCTGTTTGAGTACATCAACATGCCATCATACATCATATACATATACCATTTACTGTACATAACATACGACTACGACACTAAACCTATTATCCTACTCACGTATAGCAAAAACAACACTTCCGCTCGCGCTCGAATTATCTATTATTTCATTTACATAAATAAATAGAACGACCGTGCGTAGCTTTTCATGTGTTTTATACTGTGTGATAGATATTGTAATGAAGTTATAATACCAAATATCAAGGTAGTATAATTTTATAATAGTTTTACATATACAGCTAATGAGCTTTATTTTTTATTCTATTGAGACAAAAATTTCTAACTCGTGATTTTTATACAGAATTTCTAACTTAACTGGCTGTGTTTAATAGTTGTTTTGTATACACTGAATATTACAACTATTTCTACCAGATAAACTCTATAAAATGTTATCTCTCAAATTCTCAACACATTATGGAGAAGACAGAACATGACAGACATAAAAGTCTGTATGTTGAAAGTTAATAATACGCACATAAAAAGGAATAAACAAATGTAAATAACGTCACTTAATCATATGAATTGATATTGTATTTGTATCCGCTGACATTCTGCCATACATCCTTTTCCTACATCCTAATAATGGATAAACCTAAGCGATTGACGATAAAAGAGAAAGGACGTAATAATGGTATAGTCACTCTCTTATACGTAATAGCTCCTATTATTGATTATAGGCTACACATTATTTTATAGAACACAAAAAAACTTCAAAAACAAATATTTTAATAACGACGACGTAGCCATCTTCACCAAAAAATTACGATGAATATTCAATATTACGACATACGAATTACGATGTGCATGAGTTCCAAAAAACCATTATAAATATACAAATAACCTACTACATGATAATATGACCTATCCCAATTATGAAGAAATACGTGAAAATGAATAAAAATATTAACTTACGAGATGATAATCGTTGAAATCCAAAATTCGGGTAGTTTGGTAGAATTGAAAATCGTTGAGTGGTCGTTGAGTTGAGTGGTTTGTTTGGCGTGTAGAACTCCGAAGGCGGAAAGAATGAGACTGCGAGCGAAGAGAAGTTTGTCAATTGTGAGAAACGGGGTCAGGGAGCTTTCTGCTTTTATCGCGGTGAGCGGACGTAATAGGAGCGGTCGAGGTTTTCTGAGCAAAACTTGCTCTCAGATTCACTCTCAATCGCTCTACATGTGTTTTTCATCCGACTTGAAATTAAAATTTCTCGTTAACCTCTCACACTGAAATTATGATTTTGATGTTGGCTAACAGATGAGATCTTCCTCTATCCTACGGTATATAAAAATATTTTCCCGGATCAAGTTTACCCTCCAAAAATACCAAAATCCTACAAAAGTTACTCGGTGACTCCAGCGGTATTCGTAGTAAAATCAAAATTACGAAAAATGGAATGACAATTTCGAATTGCATTAAAGAGCATCGTAAAGAGCGAACCTTCCTCTATAAGAACGTATAAAGTTTTTCACAAAAATTTTGACCAGATCTTGCTGGAAATAATGGAAAACGAATAAGTTTACGGACAGTCTCGCCGTCCCCTTTAACTACGTGTTAAACTTGACGAATTAATTGTCAATATTTTAATGAGAGTTATCATTTGAAAGATAGTCCTTCAGATGCAGACAAACATGAAGAATTCAATGGTGTAGTTAGTTTTTCGAAATTCCAAAGGGATTCGTGTATAAACCCATATTTCGTTTTACCTATGCTAAAAGTATTGCATTACAGATGGATCATTCTTCTAGGCTCTTTCAGCCAGTCGCATTTTCCTATGCTTTGACTATGGCACTACAACATAGGACGAAAAGCTTCAAATCATAATATTGCCTTCCATTTACATTCCATTAGCAGTACCTAGTAGATTCATTTACATAATTTTGACATTTTGTATATACTATTTTTATTTTCAACTGGCTAACGCTTTTTGCTTAATTTCTGTATTTCAGTATGTCATTACAATATTATTTTCTGTGCATAGCATGGATGGTACAACTTTTGTGGATTAGTAAATATTCTAACACAATTTTAGATGATCGTTGTGTGTTGAATATATACTATCCACAAAGGTACAGGTAGTTTTGCAATTTTCTTACAATAAGTTCATTTCAAATCAATGCACTATTTTTAAAGTGCAATTTTACCTGAGTAGTTCTTTAATTCATTTATTTTGCAGCATCACCAGAAAAGTCATCTTGAATGTCATTTTCTGTTTACATCCCATCAAGAATTAAAAGTCATACGAGTACAGATATTATGGTAGAGTAGAGTAGATAGTAAGCTAAGGTGATAATGTCTTTTTTGAAGAAGGTCAAACTGTATCTAACTTTGACAAGTTTATCCTTTAACTACCAAATGCCACATACACTCATTTTTATCTTGTCAAGGCACAAGTTGACATTAGCCAATGAAACCAACCATCTATTTATATTTTTACTTCGCTTGGTATTCATTTTTTACTTTGGCTTCCAAGAAGTTGCCAATTTCACTTACAGCGTAAACTAACGGACAAGCTAGAAGCTTTTACTCCAAAATTATTATCTGCTTTTTGATTAACTTTAGTATAGTAATGTAATATTTTATTTTTAATGTACATTATGTATATCAGACCTTTTACTGTAGTAAACATAGACAGTAAAAGGACACTGTTAATTTTATCTTCCAATAGATAGCTGAATGATTAGTAAAAACTCAAATTAAATAAATCTAGTTATTTAATTTGCCTCTTTAGTAAGCATACTCAAGTAATTAAATTTAGCTTTCCATTGCATCATAATTAGTACAAAATTGAACTGGAAACATTTTTATTCACTGTGCTATATATAAATTCGCAACATATTCAACTGGGTCACTGTTATTTTTGCCTGCTTTTATTTTAACCGTGAGCGATTGTATTGTCCAGTTTATTCTAAAAGATGAAAAATGTTCATATATCAACCAACCAACCAGGTTTATATTATAGGCAGGTAATATTTTATTACTGATAGCTGGAGAATTATTAGTGAATTGATAAATGGATGAGACATTGATATATTTTCCATTTTATTCTCAAAAACGTTTTGACCCCTTATTCCCTACATCATTGATAGTCGAACCATGTCGAATCCTATGATGTGGATGTGGGTAGATAGATTCTAGTCTGGGAATAGGCCTATATCATAAGGTTCGACAATCTGTGCTCTACACTACACTGGTAGCAGATTGACCCGTACAACTCTCCCGAGAATGGACCTGGAAAGGTTCTCTTTTGACGATTTCTTTCTATAATTAATACTGGGGCGATGAAAATATTAAGAAAAAGCAATTGGGATGTACTATTATTACATTCTTTAACTTTTTACGTGCATGTGGCTTGGGTTTTACCATGTTGAGTATTCCCTTAGCGTGCAGTGCCTTAAGACACTTAAAGTACCCACTTGAACATGCTAAATGTATTTGTAATTGTAAGTACGTTGGAAAACTTTTGCAGTCACCGAGTTCTAAAAACAAACCTATTGTCGATAGCGAACCTACTTCAGGCGAATTCAATCAACAGATTTTAAGGGCTAGCAGGTTGTTTCTCCACAGTTGAGTCATAAATTGTTGGTAAATAATTTTTTCCTGGCTAAATAGTGAACAAAATGAGTTAGTTACAACTATTTTCAACTCCATCACTATTTACATGGAGTCAGATATTGAAAAATTGAAATGTGGGATAAATATTACACATAATTAGATGCTAGATTTTAAACTTTGTTCTACATTAAGTTATAATAGCTGCACTATTATCCCAAATGAAGAGATAACCCCTTTCTGTTAATCATGGTATATCACTTATATATTTAGTAACTGGTTAAACTCGCGGTTGTAAGCATTGGTGTGAATATTGCACAAATACATAATTGTAACAAAATAGTAAACTGGATTATGAAGGGGAACACAGAGTACATAATTTTTACATCATATGCATCTATTAGAAAACTGTAAACTATATACATTAGTACCAGTACCTTACCATTTAATCTACAGATATATAAACGTAGCAATTTAGCATTTTTAATTATCCCATTCCCGATAGTAATATATTTTACATATCTATATTCCAAAGGTAAGTCACATCACAATCATAATATGACATGTAAATAGTATATAGGTAGGTACTCTATTTGTATACATTATTCCACGAGACAAAAAATTGATGTGTTACATATTTTAGGTACTTAGTTAGTTACTATACGTAGGTATCTTGTCTGTATCTTGTCTTTGCATAAGCACTGAGACACAGAAATTTACATATGTACATACTCCTATGGGTAATAGGTACTCACCCATACCTCCAATGTTATTTTATCTGTGTTGTGTTATGCTCTGCAATATGGATGTGGAGTTCGTTCTTTTGGTCTGCTTTATTAAGGTAGAGGAACGAACTTTTCAAACGGAAAAAGCCAATCACCCTTCGCATCGCACACGGAAAAACAGCTCACGCTAGTTCAAAGTCCTTTTATAATGTCCTCATAATATCAACCCAGAGTCATCACATAAAACTATACCTGTACTCCTTATATACTATACAGACGTATATCTACTATATATAATTATACCTTACTGCTAATTATTATGACGTTTACGCACAATAAACCACATATTCGCTGATAAACTACTCGAGGTATATTTTAATAAGTAGCTATTCCTACTGCTGGTGTTTAGACCTAATTTCAACTACTTAATTATATAGTAAACATTATCCTAGCATCAATCTGTAGAAGAATTAGAAATATGACAATCAGATGAATGATCAGATGAATTTAATACGCAGTTCGCAGTATTTTCGGAATACAGGATTGCGTATAAGCGTTTTTATGGGCTACCTATTGTCATCAGCAGGTATGCATAGGTATTATAAAATTTCTAACAGCAACAGGAGTGATTATATATGTAGGCAATAAACCGTGACTTATTGCGATGATCACGACTTTTATACTGATTTTTGAACCACTCCCCCAATCAAGGGGTGTGTCCGATTTTGCCAATTTACAAACTCTAGATGGCACACAGAAAGTTTGAATGCTATAATTGCATCTTTAACCAACTCTAAACAACTTTAAAGATTTTGTAAAAAGGGACTTCCAGACAGAAGTAAATAGTACATACAGAGCATACAGACAGAGCTGCTCAGAATAAACTGTCTATAGAGAATAGTATACACACCAACTTAGCTGTTATTGTTTAATTTATGAAGCTACCGATAAAAAGTAAGTGATAGCGATTGTTCTTTTTTGAATAGAATATTGCAACTATTTTTTTCTGGAACAATAAGTAAAAATCTCAACAATAAGTAAAAAAGTATATGTGTGTTTGCAATACTTGTAGTGTATTGCATCGGGGGTGTCAATTAAAAGACACATTACAATACAATTACAGTTTGTTTTAAGATGTTAATGAGTTGAAGATAAATAAATCTACACCAGTACCTTACCTACGTCATAAGCCCATTATGAAGATGAAGATAAGCAGCTGAAAGGCTAAAACTGCAACGTGTTAAGTAGCGCAAGTCGCAAAAGGTACCTATGTGAAATGTGAGAAAATCAACCTGTGAAATGATTACAAATTGAATCTTTCTAGACAAGACAAAATATGTACGTAGGTATATGTAACAAATGTTTAATACCTTTATTAGTACTTGGGTTTAGACTTAGAGTATGTAGATTCAATGTCCATGCTTTTTTCATACTACTTATTACAGAAATATTAAAAATGCATTTAGAGATCATTAAAAACATTTATTGATTGCGAAAAACACATTTCCCCCACCTAAAAATAAAATTCCCCATTATTTATTTACATGCATACTCTTTTTGGAAAAATAGATTGTCGGATCTGTATCTACCCTATCCATGTTTCATTTGTGCATAATGAAAATGATTTATTTTCTGCTTGTTAAACAGAATTAAAAATTATAATAATTGGTAATCTACAAGCAGATTTAAGCTAGAGATTGCTGTTTTACATAGGTGCATCAGGAATCCTTATTGCATCTACTTGTTCTCCACGCTATAAAGTATACATAGTTGTCAAATACCTTTTTAAATAAACACTGGCTCAAGTCTCAAGTAATGAGGTATTTATAGTGAATTAGTCAGAAGATACGTACTCAGAACGAACGAAATCAAGTTACTGTCAAGGTTAAAGACAATTTTGCATTACAAATTATTAGGTAGACTGTTACATGTGGTTAAGGTGGTTATGCGAAAATAAATACTCATTATGAGCAGTTTAAATTGAGATACATACGGTATGTGTGTGTATCAGATTGATTGAAGGTTATTCTGGTTATTCAAGACATCATGTGATTGTGATGTGATTGCAAATTCTCTTCGGCAAGGTACTTTTAGCATCTCATATTTATCATAAAAATTACTAAATAGGGTACATCAAAAAAGTTTTTAACAGATTATTCAGAAGATAACTATTTACTCATTATTTTCCCTATTCTACTCAAAAACTGGTTATAATTCCACTGTAATGTAACTGACAATAACAACTCACATCTATTATGTTTTGCTTTCTATACATTATTCAAGCAATGTCTAGAAACGAATCTTGTATAAATATCAGACCCGTCTCTGGATAGCCCACAGTTGAATGTTACAATTAAACCCATTCATTCATGTATATTTAGTATATCAAATCACTGTTACAACTTTTAATCGGTTTTTTCTAATTATGGGTTCCCAAAAATTTAAGTCGCAAGAAATATTTTACTCAATATTTGTACTTTGTGGAATAATTTTACTCTATGGGGAAAGTGCTCTGTCCACTCCTCTTACAGAAGACACCAATGAATATCCCTTGAAACTTCAACCAGAATTGGACAACTTTGATATTTCCAAATATATTCAAAATGAACGATTAATGAAACTGCAATTCAAATGTCTCATCTGTAAGAACATTTTCAATTATTAGCAAATATTATAAGACTGATTTGTCAAAGCTTAGGAGCTTTACCCTGTAATGGTTTTATTTTTAGTTGACGGACCTTGTGACATCGTGGGAAGATGGGCAAAACGTAAGTATTGATCAGTTTCCTAATTTTTTACTTATTCATGCAGATGTGTTAAAATATATTTTGTACTTTGGTAATTTTATATCTTATACCAATAATATTGAGACTTCAGTCAATTAACTTAAATTCTAACTTTTTTCATGTCCACACTTGAATTCAGGTTTATTCATTTTTCAAACTCATTTAAGTGGAAAATGATTTATTTACCGAATTAAAATCAACCCATGAGTAATTTCTTAGAATTTTCAACATAGCTACTAGCTATTGGGAATTGATGTCTCATGGATTTAAGGGAATTCGGTAAATAAATGATTTTGACATTCGAATTCGAGTCCGAGTGAGTTGGATATTTAGAGTCAATTTTGAACAAGTTGAATAAAACCCAACCTGTTTGAATTTACTTGACATCTAAGTATACGGTTCCGATACTTAATTGCTTTAAAATAGTGAGTGAAACATATAATATGTACCTGTATGCTAAAAGTTTATATTTATTTAATTGTTTTTGCAGCAAGAGCAAAAGCTGCTTTGCTAGGAGAATGTCTGAAGTGCACTAAAACCCAAGAAGGATGGCTTCGGGATTGGTATAAAATTTTAGTGGACAAATTTCCAGACATGTACAGAGCAGCCGTTGCAAAGTATATTGAGAATGAGGGCGTTGAGATCGGCGAAGAGGAAAAGAAGAAAATCGAGGATGCCTTTAGTGATGACAAAGTCTCCACTGCTGCTGGCGACATTAGCAAAATCATTCCGACCATTACAAATGGTAAATCCAATGAAACTGAAACGACCGCGACTACACCCAACTCAAGTTCCAAAGAAAAAGAAGAAACGTAATTAGCACATGATTGAACTTTAAACTTATAGAGTTAATATACTGACTCTATTATTACTGACTGTACATATACTTGTCATAATTATTATACTGCCTGCCTAATATACGTGCATCTAAATTCTCTATTGATTCCACGTGCAAATAAAGTAAGGAACTTATACGGCTTATCGTTGTGTATTATTATGACACATGTATTGCAGATTATATTAGGCATACCTACATATTTTTCTTTATAGTCTGTCTGTTTGCATGTAGGTATACTGATAAACTTAATACCTGCATGACTTAAGTACTCACTCTTTGCAGGTAACTTTGCAACTTCTTATCAACAAGACAGAATATCTGCACGAATGCTAACTTAAAATATGTACGTTCGCTCGTTCACTTTCATTTGAATCTTATGTAAATATTATTGAGCACATACCAACTAAATAAATATAACATCCATTCGTTCACATCACATCTGTCAGAAGAACTCATAGTTTAAGGTCATATAATAACTGGTTCCGTTTACAGAGAGTCCGAAATAAAGTCAATAAGTCAAAGTGCATGTGTTACCAACATCAAATCCAAGCAAACCCTTTAAAATACGATTTTGTAGTACTCGATAGTCCAACGCGTTGCGATAGTCGATAGTAAGAGATAACTTTTTGCCGTTTGATTACCAGTCCCTAAAATAAATACATTTATTCACTTAGTGGACCATTTATTCTCAAAAGCTCAACATCACTAAACCTGTGGAGTTTATTCATCCACATCATGCTACTTTGATTACTGCTGAGAGTGAGATTGTGATAGACACCGACCGAATCACATGCTCTTATGACGTGACTGTGATATCCCATTTGCATCATGATCGTGAACTTGAATTCGAATTACTACCGTTTGATATTGATACTACGGTTATATTACTTATGTAGTATGGGTGTTAGGAATAATTTACGACTACCTACATCTAAC
>JABASH010006802.1:0-10182 GCA_019776445.1 Tomocerus maximus
TGATCTACTTTATTAATACACAGTATTAAATGATCTATTTAGTTCATGTTAACTAAATACAAATGATACATTGTCTTGCTCATACAAAATAGGAATACATAAAAACAATTACTATAATTGAGTCACAACATTTACCAACACACTAAATCCGCAATGTATCGCCGATGTATATTTTTAGGCCTTCGAGCCATTATTCTATGTTTTTAATATTTCTAGCAGATAATTAACACGATGGTAAGAATTTTCTGACAGATACTTTTAGGACACATAATAGACCCATAGTTTACTTTCCTAAAGGTACTCGTCTTAAGTGGGTTCCACACTTAGCAAGAAAATTGCTTAAAATATCTGTCTTGTGAAAGTATGCAATGCAAAGCCCAAAATTACCTACAACCATGTTAAGGACAATTCCATGAAAGATTGCACCATGATTTTGAACTTTAGATTTAACGACTTGAATTTCTTGCTAATTTTATTTCGAAAACTTTTTATTTATCAGACCTTTTAGTTTTGAAAATTCTTAACATCACTTAAATAATTTAAGTTGAAAATAGGTACATGAAGGATATAGCAGCGTTGTGCTGTTTCCTAACTGTCTCTATAGGTAATATTATAATTTATTTAGGACATTGCATGAGTTTTGTTTCGTATAGACTTAATAAAATGGTGGGTGGCTGTAAATGGTAGAGGTAGAGGAAGCTTTATAGCCAAATGTTTTGCTAAGTACTTAAGTACCTATTAACCTAACTACGATGAAGTAGGTACTAGGTACCTAAAACATTTAAGTTAAGCCATTATTGTATTTGTTGTGCTACAAGACAAAACCGTGCGATTTACCTGTTCCCAACTGCTCTCGTTCTCACATTGTGTTACCGAGTGCAGTGCAACTATTCAAATATTCTGGAGTAGTCTTCGTCTGGTAAAGTGCTAGATGTATGTGGCATGTTGATGTCATTTTTACAAGTTCCCTCATTTTTATTATTTTTAAAAGTGCAATTTTATTCCTTCAATCAGTCTAAAGGTATGTTTCATAATTTCATTTAATACTAACAACCAACTCGGATTTCGGGTTTCTATTACACTTATACTTCACTACATCTGACATCCTTTCCAACATCAGCCGTAGTCAGAATTTACTCTTTTTTGTACAATCCCAATCATTCGTCATATTGTAAACCTCTTGTACATGTATATCATTTTGACCTCTTTTTTGTTGTGAAGGGAGTGAAATTTAATTTGCATTCATGACGTTGGATCTTTTCGTTCTATTGCACAGTATTTATTGCTAATTTTGTACATTGTCGTATGTTCTCTTTTTTTACTTCCGTCATTGCGAATTGCAATTTTAGCCAGGCTAAAAACACTCTAGATAATGTCAAGGAAAATTAGAATTGTATTAAAATGGGGTACTTTTTTTGAATTTTGGCAAATTAGTAATGATCAGTTTTGTTGTGTGTGGATCAGTAAATAGTTTTACTAGAAATATAATTTGTAAAAATATTAAGGATATTAAAATCCAATAAAAATCTTATATACTTAGTGACACACATGTGAATACGATGAAATGAACATAATATTATTTGCCTATGTAATTCTCATCTTCATCTTGTGGTGGATGCACATTCAATTTTTAGACTTTAAAATAAATTGTCTAAATCACGACAATATAAAAGGGAGAAGTGCCAACATTGTTACGGACGAACAATTAAAAGGAATCCGTCAGCTTCGTATTTTCTTCTCTGATTGTGCGGTGAGCAATAACTAGACTAGAAATTCCCAACAATCTCCATTCTACCTCACAATGAGCTGAAATTTGCATAAAATGGGGTTTCGAGACACAATAGTAAAAGTGTAAGAAACACAAGTCGAAAAATAGAATTGAAAATCTTCTTTTTGAAGCAGTATATGGATGGATGCTAAGTTAATGCTTAAATTCATTCAAATATTTGTATTGTATCATTGTGAGCCAAGTAGACCATTTTTACGAAGATTATGACCATTTCCAAAATAGATGACATTTTAAAATATACAGCTTTCATAGTAAAATTAGTTTGCCATTGTTGTATGCTACTTATTGCGTTCACGCTATTTATTTAGTTAAATCTTTTCTGTATTATTTAGCCGATTTTTTTAATTGCCTAAGTATTATTTATTATTTGCAAAATCCATGTCTCCATGCAAAATATTTAGAATCCTATCTGTAGTAATTTTTAAGAAATTGAGATTTTTGAGACCTTTCATCATGTTTTCTATTATACTGTGTTCAGTTAAAAAACCACCTTCATAAACTGGAGCATTTTCTGTTTGCAATATTGGGAATTGGGATGTATGTATTTTACAGATGCATGTTTTAAGTTGGTTCCCACTTTGGGCCACTACCAGACCATGTTTAAGTTACTTTTTGTATAAATGTGTTAGAAAAGTCACTTTTGATTTGCCGTCCTTAATCTAAATTGCATATCTTAGCAAGCGATGTAAAAAAGCTTCTGAGCTATTCGCTAACAATTGCAGTTATTTGGCAGTTGTATCATTTTTCTATTTTTATGCAATGGATGGCTATGATTGCTTTAATACTAGTACTTAGTTTCATTTTATGTTTTTAACACGTGCTAATTTTATGTGATACCCTGAATGAATAGTTTTTTGCATCTATTGACATTGTTTTGGATTTTGCCTTTCAGATGTAAAAGACACCACTGCTTGCTGTGTTGATTAACACCATTACAGTAAACTAACGCTGGAAACAAGATATTTTTGTGATTTGTGGGAAAGTGAGTCAAAGTGAATTTTGAGTGCACTTTAGGAGTGAATGAACAACCTCTGTGCATTTGTAACACTTACTTAAGATATTGTTGTAGTAATAATCACTTGTGTGTTGTCCTTTCCGGGCGTGTGTTTTAAGATGTACCTGTTGATGATTGAATGTCACTTAAGTAATAAGGCACGTTAGTAGCACAAGCTACCAGACGATTCTTTGTTGTACTAAGCTAAGGACATGCTCATTAGCGAGGTGTATTTACTTAAGAATTAAAATACTAAATCCCAGTTAAGCAACATTTGCACGTTTTCATATCGACCATATACTAATTATTAACGGAGAATTAATACTACGGAGCTGGTGTCAGTGCAGTAAGTGATCAATATTTATTATTTTTTAAATCGACTAATTATACTTATTCCTTTGTTCCCAATCCTACTTGAATTTTAAAAACGCGGTTATTCTTGCAAAATACTTTGAGAATAACAAGTGCTACTATTTAGTGGCATAGATAAATGTCTGCTACATGTATGCCGATGCACAAAATGGAAAGAATGTGTACATATGCAAATTGCTTACATGCATGTCTGATTTTGACGAGCATTCAAATATATTATTTGCAATCAAATTATTTTGAAATGAACATTTTAAGACAATAAAGGGATGATATGACTTGATTCCCTTTATTTGACTAAAGGGACGATATTAAGAACACAGATCTTGTCTAAATGCTTTTGATTAGCTTTAAGACTAAAGAGTCATTTATAGTATGTATTTTACATTCAAGTGAAAGAATTTCCAAGATATCAGGAATGTGTTTTCACGGCGGATTATGAAACTGTAAGGATGAATCTACTCAATAAAAATGCGCTACAGAAATATAACGCGAGAATTATTTTTCATCCACCTTTCTTTCATCCGTAAAGTAATGGACCGATTTGAGATTTTCAAAAAACATTTTTGGACAGTTTGTCAAATGTACCTGAGATTAAAATTACTATCCTAAATAAGCTCTGAATCAGAAATAGATTTTAAAGGTTGTACATGTACATTTGGTGTGTTTGAAAAATAAATTTTTTGAAAATGTTTTTGAAAATCCCCTTTTAGTTCCCTCCCACTCCTCTGTGAAAGCACTTTCCCGACTTTACAGCTTTCTCACATTTTTAAAAATCCTGATTTATTTCACATAACTTTTAATTACCTGCTTATATTTTCGGATTGTGCTAAGGTAGACTGACGACGTGCTAAAGTAGATGTGATGTCGTTGTCGTCCGTCCATCTGCCACGAATTTAATTCTTGATCTGCGATGTACATGATTCTGTTTACACATGTTTGTGTATGCTATTAAATTATTTTTTGTATAAAAGATAGTTATGAAGTTATGACTCTATTAGGTACCTATCTTACGTCAAAAATCTTATATGTCCTTACGCCCCATGCCATGGCACGCCACATCTATGAATGCCACCACGGACACCACCACCAGCATTTCATGACAAGATGAAGTTCAGCTGGTTCCGCTCTATTTTAACTAGATTAAAGCTGATGTAACCCATTGAATAGCGTGTTATCAATATTGGTTGTGGAAATGAACATGCTTAACAGTTAAAATGCTGGAAGTAGAACTGGATATTATACTACGATAAAAATGACAAGCCAAGACAAAAAATATGACTCATCGTCATCGTCTGTTCAATTTCTCATATTAATGCGTGCCCATGCATCTCACATTACAATTACAACTCCAGTATCCTAAAAAATGGCCCTTTAACTGGCGTGGATGGCACATCTGTATTTACACAAATGTATAAAAGCATGTTTGCCTCACGTCAGTTATTATATGTCTCGTTATTTCTTCTTTTGGGTCTACATTACCATATTTTGCATTATAACGAGCTATTGCATAGGAAAATGAAATGTTTCGCATTTACCCCCAACAACGTCAGAATACTGGATTGCAAAACATTCAAAACAATTGATATGAACATTGTCTTCTATAATATGAAAATTCTGCTGCACTTCTTATTATGTAGGACAATATCACATTTTTTGAAATTGTTTCCTCAGTTTAGCATGACATTGTTGTCGAAAGATGATAGTTTATGGCGTCTTGCCTTGGCTAATGATTACTTAAAAACGTCCCATAAATATGCTTATGTACTTTGGATCATTTGCCGAAGCGTAGAACTACGGAGTGTCGCTTCAATTTCATGTTTAGTTAGTTGCAACAGGAACGATATGTTTTAGGTGTTTAATTCCTGGAGTGACACAGTCACTTAGCATTAGCCTATTACGTGTGTGTGAGACAGAAAGTCCTAATGATTTTTTGTTGGCTCGGAATTGTGATGTAATGAGAATGAAATAGAGATGTTTGATAAACTTGGCCGTTGTGAACCTTCATTTTTTATTCGTTTTCTTTGGGTTTACTTTGCTCTAGATGTGAGGCTGTGTGATGTGATGATTTGCGACGACTCTTACGAGCTGTGCCCTAGTTTTTTCAGCTCATCGTCAACTTGCGCCAGCTCATCATAGATGTACAATGTGCACCAGTTGATTTCCAGCCTAGTAAATAGATGTAAAGGATGTAGCTTTGGTTGGAGGACTCTACATCTGAGGTATTCTGTAGGGAGGAACTACTAAGGAACTGTAACTGTACCAAATAATATGTATACCATGTTAAGTAGACCCAAGTTGAATATAAAAGAGTCTGCCACATTGATTACGTAACTAGCAGACCACACAGATGTCTATTTTGCCGCTGCTATAATAATACTCGTATAAAAGCAATTTTGTTACTTATTATTACTTGCGTTGGGTTTGCGACTCATGACTTTGACTGAATTACAGTTGTTTCCCTCAAGCATTTATAAATACAACATTCAGCATCTGGCTGACAACTAAAAGTATATAAACTATCATTCTTCTCTGTTGCACGGAAAATTGAACCATTGTAAATATGAATGTCGTAAACATGAAATTCAAGATGCTCTCGTTGCATCATATTGTTTGAACACCAAGCCAAAACTTTATGACGACAGGAAGACTATGCCTTCTCTCTCAAGCTACAAAAACTTACTGAGTCTGTAACTAATCCTATTTCGCAATTATGAAATCGGAAAGTTAAACAAGTCAGGTAATCATATTACTGCAGCTAATATACCAAAGTGTAGTATATTTAATGGTACTTGTTCTATCGATCGTGATTACAATCTGACCTGTGAGAGGCACTATAAATGAACTATACTACGGTAGAAATATTTACACAATACTATGTTATTTACTATATCAACTCTATTGCCCAGAATAAAGTACATCTTTTGTGCTTATTAGTCATTTTGTTCATTTATTATGAGAAAGTTTTAGATCCGAGAGGAAGAGAGAATATTATAAGTATAAAAATTATTTATTATTATGACTTCAACTAGGTTTGACATGCGATATGCGGACATGATGGAAGACTATCGTTACCCCAGTCAAAGAGTCGTGTCAGTACACTCAGTATAACAATCTCTGCCTTCAGTAAAACCTGTCCATTTAATTAGTATGCAAATGAAAGGATCACTTTCCCTTTTCTGTACCTAACAAAGTATCAAAATTTTATTTTTCAAACACATCCATTCGTAAAATAATTCTTTTGTCGCAAATATCTGCACAAATGCATATTTTAATTATGTTTTGTCCAATCTCAAGGTTAGCGAGATCCAAGTGTATGAAGTGCATTGCATGTCTGTACCTTGTACCATTGTTTATGTTTTAAAAATCATTTGCACATTAATAGTGCAACCTGGACAAACTTTTAAATATTTTCTTGTTGTTAGTGCGAAAGATAACTTTGATGGCATCTTTGTACTTGTGTTGATGAAATGGATATTTCGTAAGTCATGAGTATGATCTACGACGAAAGTGTCATCAATTTACCATAAATTATTATTTCCGTGTGGGTGTACCGTTCCTTTCATATGACGACACATTTAAGTGTGTTCGTACGTTCGCACGTCCTACTATGAGTTTTACAGAGATACGTCGTTGGCTAACATCTCTTAGGTCGAAGTAACTCGAACTCGACAATGTTTTTTTGCAATTGTTGTCTGAAGAATTTGGAAAGGCGTTAAGAATAAATATTGGCTTTAAATCAGAATTAGAGTCTATTGTACATATACCGATGCTTCAGGGTGTCGTTTATGGATATTAAACTACTCTATAATTTAACAGTAGGACCTTTTATTATTTTTGTGCTAGTTCCGTTTAAATTTATGCATTTTGTTTGATGCTCTTCCTCAATTTGCATATTAGAACAAGCAATCTACAATTATTACTAGCACTGACCCTGTTTGGTATTTAATATCGCAAGTCCAAATGGCCATTTCAAGTAATAGTTATTGCATATAGGGTTGCCATTAGTCTATTCCAATGAATTAAAGCTACTGTTAGATGTCTATAGTTAATAGTTGCCTACTATAACAATCATTGCCCGATTTTGGGATGAAATGAGTAGCGAAGCACGCAACCTAACATAATTACCTTTGTGTATGTAACGTGCATATTGGTTTACAGTTTCAGTTCAGGTAAAATTCGGCGGTGATGGAAGGAGACGACAATGAACTACTCAGATCCCTGGAATGAAATAATAATGTGCACTAAAAGTATGCTTTTCTGCGTTTCAGTAAAGGAGAAATCGTTAAATATGATTTGACATGGCACGGCACAACTAATATTAAGTGTAACGATGATAACTATTCATAACACCCTTGAGGGTAAAGCCCAAGGGGAAACTGATACATAATCCAGAAGACTTGTCCAAACGTTAATGATGGAGTGGAAACCTATTACAATAATAAAGCTTTAGAGCATTCCTACCAGGAGATGCATAGTGTTTTTGTACCATCAATCAGTACACCAATGAAGTGCCACTGAAATGGCAATAACTAATATTTGGTTACATTATGTTATACATATTGTAGACATTTATTATAGGTAGGTACATGACTTTATCTAATCTGAAAGTGTGTTCTGACTTCAAATTCAAATTGCAATTAGTTATCATTCGGAAATCATTTTCCTCAGTAACATTTACGGTAATTACAACTGGCACTCATTGCTGTATAGAGGAGTGTCCGATGTGTGTTTGTTTGTACTAAGCTAATTGAGTTAGGATATCTGTAATTTGGTACGGTGGAAATTAGTTTTAATCTCTTTGCAATAAAAATGAGATCTAGTTAACTGAAAAATTATGCTAGTCGCCTTCTTTGTCTACCTTGTACCTTATCAATGTTTTATCACACCAGTGCTTTTATAGAAGGCAAGGACGCAACACTTCCTCCTTTGATCAAATCTAAATAGCTGAAAAGTATTGGCTATTGCATGAGCAAATTGTTTGGTTAATGAGATAAAATTTATTTCCTCCTAAAATGTCATACTTTATTTTGGGATCTCAAATATGTTTTATTTGCCTTATTTTTCTGCGATAGATTTTTGAATAGTTTGACATTTTGCTATATTCTGAATGAGTTGTTCAGCCAGTCATTTTCTGATATCATAACCACATAGTCATAATAATAGAGTAACAATTTCCTTGCTATTAAGCATTACAAATAAATACAATTAATTGTATTTGTGTAGTGTATAATACTTATGCTAATATTGAGGCCTGGCAAATGCTTTAAATTTGCACCTTTTACGTCTACATGATTATCATGATATTCGCAGGCCAAGACTGCAGCTTGGTTTCTGAGTCATTTGTTGATATGTCGACGTCCAAGCGAAATGGTCTGCATCTACCTTATTGAGCCTAAGTAACAATTCTCACGGCAAAGTGCTGTCATTGTATGCAATGTAAACATGTTACTAAACATGTGAACGGTACTACTGATTTTTTGCATAAACACACAATGTACTCCACTGCACTGGTCAGTAACCATCAAATCATTTCTTAGTATCGCCAAGCACTTTTTGTGCGCTAAACAACTATTAAAGTAATTTTTAATGTTTCGTCTGATATTAGCGAAAATTCTGTACACGTACGCACAGTTACAGTACGAATTAATGTTGAGAATTAGACATAGGACTTTGATTTGCGGAATGTTAAGTAATTAAGCAATCGATGTGTTGATAAGTTGCTGTCTATGGCATTCGGTGAACATCAGTCGCTTGATATGACATTGGCCCTCGTGAAGTAACTCCGTTTAATTTAAGCCAACTTTACTGCATTTAACCTGACATGATGCCATTTTAGCCGTCGAAAGTGACCAGTATTAGTTTTGGCCAACATATTTTTATTTTGACGAATATAGCCAAAAATGATTTTGCCATTTTAGCTGTACCATTTAAGGGTAGTAGCTAAACTAGGGGAACAATGATGGTTTAGTCAATGGGACTGTGTAGAAGAACTGAAGCTGTTGCTGTGAAACTGGTAGATAGATCTGCGTGACTGTTGTCTCAATTTGACTCTCACATATGAGTAGTGTACATAAAATGTGTCACATTCACATAAGAATGGCTAGAGGCAGAGCTACAAATTGAAGTGGCTGAGTGAACGGGGGTAAGACTAAGAATCGTAGGAAAACTACGCACCTGTAGGTATTACAGAACACTGTACAGTTATCTTAGCATTGCCATTCATCCAACGGGTACGAAAGTTCTTAGCATGCATACAGTTTCCTTGAATCTTTGTTATTTTTTACCTACTTACCTACCGTTTTATAACATTACACTGTTTACACATAGTACCACAACATATAGAACCGAGTACACACACGTAGGCAGTAGTTGTAGGTTTAGAAAAATATTTTGCTGATGCATATTCTAGTAAGTGGAGTTGGTTGGGCGTGTGTTTCTTATTGTAATGCTCCTTGCGGTTCGTTCGTGTCCGTAACCTAAATCCATTGCATGCAAAAATGCATAGGTAACTGCTTACTTTACAATACAATTAGTTAGAACTGAGATTAGAACCTACCTTGGTGGACTAGGTATGCATCTCGATGCATGTAAACTCTTCAATGATGTGTCGCAACCAATGCAACAGACAAAACGACACGACGCCTGCACTTTGTCTTCAGGAGATACGGATATGCATAATCATATATGGGAAACACAATTATGCACATTCCCATTCTGTTGTACACACAATCTGCAATCCTATAATTCCACAGACAACGGACATACTATATAGTTAATACTATAAAATAATATTATTCCAGTTTTAGACTAGCTCACTGGCAAAAACACGCTTTTTACTAACTAGGCCACGTTTTCCCTTGTCAATCAATGCCTTTTTGGCGCCGGCTTGCCAAGTTGTCACTGACTTAACCTTTTAAGGCTGCCTGGTCGATACGGTTGCTTAGCAACGGGGAGTAACGAGTAATTTTACTACAGGGCTAAGGACAATAAAGAAACCCAGTCTGTAGAATTAAATTGGCGCCTTTCC
>JABASH010006803.1:0-10180 GCA_019776445.1 Tomocerus maximus
ATGTAAGACCCAGATTTGCTCCTATAATATTTGTCAAGTGAAGTTAGTCAAACATGAAATGGCGGATTTACTAACAACTGCAGGTCGCTCCTCCACAATATTCTAGTGACGATAGTTCCAGGCTTTGAATACAACTGAAATGGTGAGTGGGCTTCAGATTACATCATCGGAAAACCATATACTACGAATATTTATCAAAACTCCCAACTCTTCAAATGAGCCAAAACATAAGTTCGTCTAAATTGAATTCTTATTTGACATTACTTGTTGCTAATAAGATTCTCATCAACTATACCTAACGATATTAGATCCTTGTTGAGTCAATTAGAGTAATAAGGCTGGCTACTTCTGTATGGTGGACTTACCATCGGATATTACCCATGAGAAATTATTGTGTTAGTCAAGGTGGATACGGACAGATTTATAACTAACACTGTTTAGTGTGTGATTGGTTTAAATTAGTAATTCCCCAAACGCTATTCATATTATACTTCAACGATACATTATTGTCTTACTAAATTTTTAAAAACTCAAATTCTGAAATGAATCGAATACACATCATGAAAAGCTGAGCTAATTCTCAGTTTCAGCACCTAGAGCTAGTGAGTGAATACGGGGAACGAAGACCAATTGATCTGCATTACAACTATTGTTTCAAATATAACTTTGGATTTTTGGCCATACGATGCTGAAGTACAATATGGAACTAACAATGTAATTTTATTATTTTATTAAAAATTATGTTGCTACTATTCATGTTATGTTATGCATATAATCTTAGTACAATAGACTTAATCGGCAATTTTATTGTCGAATAATGGTAAAAAAAGTACAAGATCACAGTCCCTAGTACCTATTCGACCTATTGATCTAAAACCTCTTCGGTCTATAGTAACTATGAGCACATAACTTCTGAATTATCGTTTAGATAGATTATAACTGTCATCGCCAGTGGATTAATAGTATGTAATAGAATATAGTATCTACCATTTGTGAATTATCTTTCTACGCATAAGCAACTACCTGCTTACTTTATCATCTTTAATATGCGAACCTTAACTCTATTATTTAGACGTTTATAACACTACTTGTAAGCTAGAAGAGTCTAAATGAAGAAGAGTATATTATTGTTATATGAGTGAAGCCTGTAGATATAGGTATATGGAGGTTGGATATGTGGAGGGGGATGTGTGGCTATGGAGTGAAAACAAGAAAATCATATGTTGATGTAAGGAGCTGATAGAAGTTAGTCTGGGAAGTTAGTAAGTTGTCTGTCAGCCTTAAAATTGGGTTTTGAAAAATGATGTGGCTCACGCAAGGGAATGGGATATCGACATCTACATCCGAGACTCCCGTTTACGTGCTACTTGTTCTTAAATAAACCTTGTTGAAAGTGTATAGTATGGATGGATACTTGGGTTGTATTACATCCTATATATGCTACTCCTTATAATGTGCCTAGAATACATACATTCTTGATAAATACAGTTTGTATGCAACTTCACAACGTAACATACATATTTATTTGCTCAGTCAGCAAAGCAGTCCTCACTTCACACACAAAATAGTTACAGTTGAAAAGATTTTGCCTCGGTATAATACCCTCTTGCCTACGCAGTTTTTCCATATGCAACTTTCCCTCGTGCCAAATAACAGTCGAAGTGAATATTGAAGGATCGACATCTCCACTCTAGGCGAGAGAGTTTTACAATTACATGCTTTACAAACTGCTTCCTCACACTTTCCTTTTGTGTATTCTTACACTTATATAGAATGTCATGGCTATACTACCAATTGCAACTCCTCCGAGTGTTTACACTACGCTATACACGGAAATCGCACCTTATCTCTACCTTTCCAGCACTAATACTTCGTGTAAATTGTAAATTTAATTAAATATTAAAATGATTTACATTTGCTACTCTGGGAATTTACAACTTTTATAGATAAACCCACAACATATTGATACAGGTATAATATACGCACATCTATAGGCATTTACATTTGAGCCAGCAATAAAGATCAAGTATATGGACTATAAAACAATTTGGCTACACCAGTAGGAGATATTTACTCCAAAAAGTGAATATTAATGCTCTATGGGTGGGCAGTTGGATACTGGTAGTAGGGGGTTGCATAGATTGTGTAAATGCTATAGTACAAGTAATATAATCCGTTGGAGATCTTCCATTTGGGAGGAATAATAGGACTCACCTGTTTTATTATTATTATGTCTAGTGTTTATTATGACTACGCAGAAATCAGAGGCATTGCATTAACAAATTGTAAATATTAGGAATGAAACGTAAGACGAGCTAGTCACTTGCTCAAATGGACTGGAATTGGATGTCCAAATGGAAAAAGCAAACTAGCTCGGTAGTTGTTTACACTTTTTGCTTGCTACATTACATATTAAAAGTAATGTATCACATATCTATAAGTAATAGTTTTGCGAAGTCATTAGCAATATAAATACAAAATACATGCTGTTCTCTCTCTACATGGACTTTTCCGGTGGGCGGTAGTAAATTATAAGACGAGTGACATTTATTTCTCCCCAAAGGCCGAGTAAGTACGCCAACGTAACACATTACATTATGTACCGTAACATATAACATAACGTAATGCAATCCTACATTATGTGTCTAATCTAACGAAAAACGTATACCTTCGTATATATACCAATAAATATATTGGTCAGACGCCCGTTTCTGACTCTACATTCCTGCTCTTCCACTTCAATGCCATTTTATGTAGGTCTCTTACAACATTTAATGCTGATATCAATATTCCACGAAAAACAATTTAGTTGTAATAAACAGGTAGTATACAGATACAACCCTCAAAGCTAGACCTAATAGTAATGCTGTACTTTTAAAAGTACCATTCCAAGCTAGAATTCACTGACTAGTTTGATTCTTTTGAGTAACTGATTTTATGTAGATTCCTAATTTCTATGCAGTGATCTTCCAACTGAGAAATCGAAATCAACATTGTGTGTAATGTCTCTTTTTCTGTTTTCTATTCGACAACATAGATTGCATTGTGAATTGCATAATTCTTAATGACTTGTTTAGTAACTTCTTTAGAGAGTACATGGTTTAATCCTGATCTTGAGGTGGGACCTGAATATTTTGTTTGAATTGCAAATAAATCCGATATTTAAATATTAGCTATAAGTCACTTTTTTGTTTAACTTATTAGAATTGACTTTATTAGTGACTGAATCATTAGGTTGTGCATGTTTCATATGTTAATTCTGAATTTATAGTGAACAATCGCAAATTGCAGTTGAAGTGAAGAGTTGAATTGCGTGCTATGCACTACATAGTAAATAGGTACTATTTAGTATATGATTGTACAAAAGTAACAGCAAAAGTAATACATAAATTTGTATTTTAAGGCAGTAAACGAGAAGTTAGTTTGTGCACTATTGTATAATATTATATTGTATATAAACCCTGTTTCGTGGTATATAGGCAGTGAATGGTAGAGTATTGCACTTAGATTCTGTGAGTAATAATTCAAAGCTTCTTGCTTCATTTACACTCAATGAGTGGGACAGCCACAAATATACAGGGTAACTAATGGGAAACAATATTTCATCCTTGTCCTAGTTGGGGATGAGGAATATTCGTCTAGGTTGTTTACGTGTAATAACTAGGAAGGTTGTAGTAGGTATACGTACATAATTCATGCAATACGGCAATACACCACTCTAATAATATAGGTCATGTCATGATTCTCATGAGTCATGGTACTTACTGTAAGTCAATTTGAATTTTTGAATCTGTCAAAACAATAATTTATGGTAGTTCCAAGTTCGGGTTGGCATTTGGCTGGATTTGTAATTTAACTTTAAATAAAATATTATCTTCCCCAAATGGTTTAGTTTACTCAAAGGTTTGTCATCTGATTAACAATTAAAAGAATTTTATGCACTTTCCCCGCAGTAACGCAGTAACTGTGTAGTATAGCCAACAAGATTGGGAACTCAGTGTTATTTCACTACGTAGTAGAGACATTTAAAAAATCTCACTCTGTTGGTGTACTTGTTCTACATTTATTGGAGTTACATAAGAGTAAGAACCGTTACACAAGAACGTTAGCGAAGGTTGTAATGTATATGCGAGATTGGAGTTCAAAGTATAAAGGAAGTAGCGAGAGGAAGTCTTAAGGCTGTCGTAAGTTC
Source organism: Tomocerus maximus (assembly GCA_019776445.1). NCBI lineage: Eukaryota > Metazoa > Arthropoda > Collembola > Entomobryomorpha > Tomoceridae > Tomocerus > Tomocerus maximus. Next base: position 4,193 of record JABASH010006803.1, read on the forward strand.
GTAAGGAGTCTTAGGTTTGTAAAGGGAATGAAAGGATAGGATAGCAGATTTGGCTATTGAGATGCTAGAAAATAGATTTCATTTTCGCACTTTGCATTCAAGACTCTTCGGTAGTTACTTGAGTTGCTTCTTTTCTTCTCTTTGGTTACATTCGTTCAAGTTTCCACGGAGAGGCACTCAAGTTACTATTTCCCTATACCCTGAGAATTTCGACTCTTGTATCTATCTTATCAAATCATTCAGACGACTATTTCATCTTCTTTTCATAAAGGACTCCCATCACATTACACTCAAGATTTTCAATCAAGCCACTCAATTCGAATGCAAAATAGTAACTCCACTTTTTCTTCACTTCCCATTCACTCCTATATTCAATATCTACTATTATGAGCCCTACAGTCAAGTTTGATCATTTAATTCAATCTCTCCATCACTTTCCTTTACACAAACACACTTCCACTACTTTCAAACATCACATAAGGAGTTCACTCAATATTAGAAACATTTCAATGTGCTGCCAAAATACACCCAAAGTTTACGTATCATAATTCATAAGCCACGATGCAATTAACAAAATAATTTAAATATTCAACATAACTAACTACATTTATGCCAATAAAATATAAGCAGTTTATTTAGCAAATGAATATTAAAGTGCAAGAAGGAGACATTATCTACAGAATATCTAGTTAATAGCAAGTTGGTAAGTACTACGGTAAATAATTCAATCAAGGTTTGGCTATTGAATAAATAAAACTAGGATATTTAGTTTGAAAATCAATTTTGCTTTATTTTATGACTGTTGGGATTAGCGTAACAAGTCTGGGTATCGAAGCTAGGAGGGTGCGAGGAAAAAATGTTCCAAGTTTCACGGTATAAAATGTTATTTGATTTAAACGTGCAAGGATGTTTGGTATTCTAATCTAATCTGGAATAAAGTCAAGGAGCCGAGGAACTATACCTACTCTCAACTACATTTCTAGATCAAAAATCTCGCAATTTTTTCTCAAGGCTGTTTTTCTCTGTCATTCCTTTTCGTTTATTGATTCTGTCCCAAAAGGGCAAAAGAGAGAAACTGTCACGTCTAGTGAGAGTTACTGTAAGGAGAACGAATTCGAAACTCGTGGTTGACTCTCTTTCGTTTATACATTCTTTTTTTTCTCATTTTCCTCAGCATTTTTAGCCCATTGACTTTTTGACTGGGACGGAATTGAATGTGAATAAGGAATAGAGGGAATTTCTGGGGAAGAGTTACTTTGATATGTGACTTGCACTGGAGCAAATGGGAAAGAGCTAATAGTATGTACATAGACGGAAGAAAAGGAATCTTAGCAAACAGATCATATCAGTAATGCATAATGTAAGTAAAATAAGGAAGACTAGAGCAGAGCTGTTCATGCAATGGAGCGAGCCAATGGCATAAGTGAACCTTTGAGTATTCGGTTGAGAAGGGCCGACCCGGGCAGGGAACTATAGTTAAGTAGCCTAAACAAATAGTGAATTTCCATTGAATGCTACTACAGATATCATTCAATGGAGCATAATACCCAAGATGTATGGGACATTTGCCCTATACACCCTATTAGCAATGCATAACACAGATAATAATATGACTACAGCATTATCTCTCCCGCCAGAACCTTCTGCTCCGAGATTTTCAGGAATTCTATCAATGAATATCTTACTCAAATAAATAGGGGTGACACAAATAAGCGTAGCAATTAGCGGGATTTTTGTAGAGAAATAGCTTTGCAGAGAAAGGTGGTGAAAGATTTGGTGTCTGTTATGATAATAAAGGATGATGGAAGGAAATGTCTATATTGGATATGGATGGGTATAATAATGTAGAGTAAATGTCTTGTTCCATATGCGTCTCTGTATGTGCTTTATGGATTTTCGGGTCGTGTATAGTCGCCTACAGATAAGTGCAAGTTGGTTTGCTCCTTTCTCCAGAGAAAGTTTGTAGCCGTAGCTTTTGGCTTCAGTTGGTTTGGTTTGGCTAACCGAAAAAGAGATATCTGTAGTTGGTTTAGTATCTTTGATGGTGTGCGGGTAAAAGAGGCGAATAATGCAATCTTAAGGCGTCGTCTTATAGTCTAGGAATGAGTGCAATGCAAATCCATGATAGAAAGTAGAAGATGAGTGAAGATATGCAGAGAAAAGAGAAATGATAAGAGTGACTTGGAGTGGAGAGAGTGGGTTCAGTTCAAACCCGGATAAGGGAGAACGGAGAGCAAATAAGAAAAATGAGCAAAGAGTCGTAGGACAAAGGAGCAATGAAATTTGTCTCTTTTTCCATTTCTATATTCAAAAGGGGGAAAGACAAGAGAAACTCAAAGTCAACTCAGTTAGAATAAGAAATACGTTACATTGCATTATGTAGAATATCATGGAATACAATATCCTATCATATCCTCGAACATCACATATGCTCCCTGTCATCCAGAAAAAGTTTAATCGTCTGTAGCTGACTGAGCATTCAGTCCGCCACTTTTTCCCGAGACCAAATAGCCCACGATGACTTGACTTCATTTCACTCCTTTTCCCTCAACATCACTCCTACACTCAAAATGCAGAGTAGACTTAAATTTTTGAATTATTGACTTTCCTATTTACTCATCTCACTGTCTTATATTAAAAACACTCTTCTCCACTCTCCAAAGACACATTACTCTCTCATGTATTCATATTTCACACTCGTATAAACTTTACACAGATGTGAAAAGAAAATACTAATATCAAAGTGCCTTCGTCACCATCACATCGCATCAGAATCATCGCTTTGGCTTTTATCTTCCCACATAATCAAATACCATTTCAGACAACCAATAAATATTAAGTAATTCGATCCAATCCAGCCATCTTTGAATCAATGAATGTGAATGAGATACGCCCAAGCACAATCAAATCCAAATATTCTGCAAAAATCATCTTCCAGATTTCTTTCATCATGAGTAAATATTGAATCAACTAAAACCAGAGACATTTTGAAAACTTTGATCTTCCAGTTATTTCCTATATTTAGATCCTAAAATCCTTGGACGTAATATAAATCATCAGTTAATAAGTGTGAACAACTGAACAACTAATTACTATACTACGACCTATTTAATTAAAGAATTACTTTCCTTGGGCTAACATGACCATGTCAATACCATTCAACGTGCACATTTTGTGAAGTAATAACGATAATGCTTTCCTCTGGTCTCAAAAACACAATAAAGTCTACACAATACAATGCTTTTCTGTTGGCAACAGCTATGTAGGTATACTTATATGAAATATTTAGGCATGTTTACTTAGATATACTTTTGTATCCAGTCTTTAATTTTGCATGTAATTATGCAAAAATGCGCAGATTCTTTGCTAAGCTTTACCTATACTATAGGGACTATGGTAAATAGTAATTTAACTTGCTAGCATGCTAAATAATTTATTAGTACACTCGAAATTGTGTATTGGTTGCATCTCTAAAGTTTGCGAGGTTGGGGAAAAGTGTAAACATAATTAATGCAAGCTCTGATTATACTGGTTAACTATAACGGATATACAATTAAGTATCCCTTTAGCAATTGGTCTAGCTTTAACTAGTATAGTTTGTGGTAAAGAGGATGATGATAACATTGATAACATAGTAAAGATAAGTAGATGCAGAAATGATAAATATTTATGTGCTATGCACCTCGTATCTAGAGCAGTCTGTATTCATGTGCACCATTTTAGAGAATGATTACAATATTCATACGTAATTAGTGTCTGCACTCGCCAAGGATATCAGAATTTAGATTGGAATATTAAAATTATTATATAAAGAATATCTTCAGTAGATACCATTAGGAATTTGCTTCCGCCAACTAATGTCACTCCAAGTCAGTTGACAATAAGATGTTATTTGTCCAGGGAAGTTCTCAAGGGTAAAGAAGCCGTAGAGGAAGGAAGAGGAAATAAGGCAAACGGCAGAACAGGATGTTATTTTAGTTCATGTTATGTTTTCACGGGATGTAAGACAAGAGTGTCCTTCTTGATGTTTTATGTATTAGTCACTCTTCTCTTGTCTCCAAGCAATACACTGTGGCTAATGTAGGTAGATACACACGAGCTAGATAAACTTTGACTTTGTGTTAGCGGATACACTTTTCAAAAATAACACGACACCTTTACAACTTCCTAGCTATCATATCGCTAACCAAAAAGGAAATCCGAGGAGTTTTCATTCAAATTCCAGTTACTTAGTAAAGATCATTCAAGAATTACACTCAAACGAGTTCAATTAATAAATCCGTACTTTTCATTCTTCCAGGATGTATTTGAATGTATTCTACTATTTTCACTGATTCAATTCAGTCTATGCAGATACCTTTCCATTTCCATGAACAATTAAATACATTTTATATAGACACTGTAAGATTTGTATAGAAATGTTTCAACATTGGAAACAGATTGTTTATCGATGTCACCATTACAATTTACTCCAGAGGCATAATGCACAATGTACTGTGACTTATTCCATAATACCAATAAGCATAGGACATTGAGAAATTGAAAGACATCACAAAATGGATTCAGAAAAAAATAATTTAACTTTACCAGAAAACCGGCCAATCAAGTTCAAGTAGACCGTTTTTAATTGTTTACATTATAGAGTATAGATTTAAATGAAAGAAGTTGATCAATATTCTTAGATGAGTTCCGAAAGAAAGTTACATGAATTTCCTATTTATTTGAGAACCTATGTGGAAGCAATAGATTAGCAAAAAACATGAAGTTTCTAGCATGATACTGTATGAAATGGTTCATTATGAACGAATGCCGGTAACGTACTAAAATGGTGTATGTTTCAAGATATTCTGTTTTCATAAGGTTTTTTTATCCAATTTCAGCTGCAGTATCACATGAAGGAATGAAAAGGATCTCCCTGAGGATGTTTCATATTAGGAGTATGAGTTTAAAAAATTGTTATTTATTTAGAATTTATTGTTTTCGTGATCAGATGGAATTTCGGGCTGGACTTGGAATACTAGAATAGAAATAGTTGTGGATAATTAAAGGAGATAAGTCTGACATAATGGTCCATAAATAGCACGTATATTGCCATAAAGCAATGCATTGTAAAAAGTATAATGTGTTTGGGAAAAGCCGTTGTTGTATTGACCTAGTCGATACTATATACAAATAAGACAAGAATGCAGAAGATAAGCAAAAGGAGAGTGAAACGGGAAGAAGCAAGTGAAACGAGGCAGGGAGGAAGACAAGGGATCATATAATACTATATTACTATTCAGTAGGATTTCTGGACAATTTCCTATTCTCTCCTTTCCTCCAACTGAATTGATTCGCTTCGGCTGAGTTGTTGGCTGAGTTGACATGAAAGGAAGAAAGAAAAGAATACTTGTCGTTATCTCTGCATTTTGCATGGTTCCTCTGTCTTCTCTCTCTATTGGCGATTATTTGATCTTACTCCACGTATAATTTCATATATCTTTCTATCTCTTGTCTTCTCAACATTCTGCTTCGTGAATTCTCTCACAAAGAGTTAACTTGATCGCAAACTTCCTCTTTTTCACTCTCTCTCATATACTACAGGGTATACCGAATTATAATTCAATTCAGAGGAAATTTCCAACTTGGAAATTACAACCAACTACAGGACACAAAATTAACATGGTTAGTTGTACACGGACGATTTCCTATCAAAGTTATCAGCAACCAACGAAGCCTTACTAAAATTCAGATAGAGAAAGGGCAGTTTCTCCAGCCGCAAGTTCTATTCCAATCCTTACTGCATTTCATATACACAATGGACTAAATATCGATTCCTTATAAAAATACCATAAAGAAATACAGCCCCATAAACCACTTTAACTCAAGTATGCCATAAACCATCCTCATTTTATGTGTATTAAAAAGCATCTACGATGACAAAATGCATTTTCCCTTGCAGATTTTTTGACTATCACAAGATTTCAAATCCAACCAATATTCACAATC
>JABASH010006804.1:0-10179 GCA_019776445.1 Tomocerus maximus
ACTTTCAAGTTTCGAATTTACTCGAAAAGTTTTGAATTTACTCGAAAAGTTTCGAATTTACTCGAAAAGTTTTGAATTTACTCGAATAGTTTTGAATTTACTCGAATAGTTTAGAATTTACTCGAAAAATTTAGAATTTAATCGAAAAGTTTCGAATTTACTCGAAAAGTTTCGAATTTAATCGAAAAAGTTCGAATTTATTCGAAAAGTTTCGAATTTACTCGAAAAGTTTCGAATTTACCTACGCAGAATTACCCACGCTTCCCCAACCAGCAAACTAGAAACAAAACTTGGTTCACAAATCAAGCTTTCCAGTGGAAGGAGGTCAAAGTGTCATTTTATGGTTTTTGCAAGATGGGTACCATGATGATGGATTTCTATACAGGTGGCGAAACAAGTTTTTTTCTCGGAATAATCTACGGGACCAAATGTCCCGGACTGTTGACAGTTGGTCCCGCAGATTATTCCTGACATTTAAACGGTAAAATGAGCTTATTTCGCCACCTGTTTATACCATCATCGTCATGGTAGCCACCTTGGGTTTTCGACATAGAAATGCGACCTAGCAATCCTGCTGGATTTAATTTAAATAGGATGGATATTCTATAAAGAATTAATTTGGTGAACCCTGCACACCAAGTACTGACAGACCACATCTGTGAGATCTAAGACTACGCAGTGCCGTTCCTTCCTTGAACAAAAGCGGGTAGTTTAAAATTGCAGTAAATTTTGAAAGTCACCAGTCAGAAAGAAAGGAAATTAGAAGATTATTACTTTATCCGGAATAATTACAGAAATAACAGGTAATTTAATAATATTTTATTACTGGCTCACTGTCAAATTTTAATAATTTCGAATTTTACCCATACACAATTTAATATAATATTAATAATTATACATTTGACAAACATCAAATAAAATATCAAACTTGTCAATTAATTCATAATTAGCATTTTTCTTGCAAAGTTAAATACATTTGACATTAAACATTTATTTGACGTTATTTCATATTTGGGGTGGGGTGTCTGAAAAATGTCCGAATGATGAACGAGGGGCCAAATTTTAAAGCTGATATGACGTACCTTAACTGTTAACGGGATCCTTCGTAACATTTTAAGAGGTTTTTGACGTGACAAGTCAAAAATAAGTCTTAAAAATGTCGAGAATTTTTGCATACTTTTACGTTTCAGAGGGGCTCGATGGGCTCGATTGGGGTGGTAGTTTTTGGGTGGGGAGTGTCGCCTGCCTCTGGGTGTGGGGAAAGAAAAGTTACAAACGTCGATTCGTCGCTAACCTGATCGTAAATCAGGTGGTTCAAGCTGGGGGGTGGATTTAACCCAAGCGTCATGAATCAAAACTTACCACAGACAGGGTCAATGATGGCATTATGCTAAATATGACCAATTATTATATTATGCTCAATATGCCCAATTTTCCGATACGCAATGAATTTATTTTGACATTTTCAACGAACTCTTGACTTGCCAAACAAAGACAAAAATAGCTAGCTGGGGTCACGTTAAGGTATTAAGGGCTGGTTCCAGTAGTTGCATTTACATGTGTTTTCCTACTTCGCCAGATCAAGGATAACTCGCCTAATTGTCAATCAATCTGGATATAATTAGTCTCTAAGTCACAGTTGGCAGATTTCAAAAAAAATCATTTTTTTCGGCAGAATTCATTTAGAATTTTTTTAAAAAATAACTAAAAGTCTTATTGAAAAAAAACGACTTGTTAGGACCCTCCAGGACACTGAGAGAATGCCTGGTAAAAAATGTATTTTCCAAAACGAGTTGTTTTTGAGTTACAAATGATAAAAGCTAACATAAAACAATTTGAATTTTTTTGTACTCAATGCAATGTAAATTGATCGAGTTTATACCAAGCCCCGTTATATGCTTCGCGTCGCTACAGCCCGTCCTTAAAGTCGTATAATAGACAAATGTAAATTTTATTACCTTAAAATTGCAAATTAACCTAATTTAAATTCCAAATATGCTACAGATCACATGGTAAAATTTTGTGCAGTTTATTATAGGTAAATAATTTGATGATAAATATAAATATGACCTTAAATCTTTATTTTAAAGTTCTAATTTCGAATTAGCAATGCATTTTTGTCTGAAAACTAAAATACTAACTGTCTAATATTTATGTAGTTTGTTATGACCAGAATACTATTCTGAGAATAGTCCTGGAGCAAGGCTCATATAAATTGGTCCTGGAGATTATATTTCATATTTTGACGATTTTTGTGTTTTTGTAGTGATGTCTAACAATGAAGATGTGGATATGGCTGGGGGCGGAATGGCGGATTTTGACAGCAATAAAAATGAGAAGATGTTTACATTGAAGAAATGGAATTCGGTGGCCATGTGGAGTTGGGATGTTGAATGTGATACTTGTGCCATTTGCCGGGTCCAGGTTATGGGTAAGTTCAATAAGCCTTTTTCATAACAGGTGCCCGGGCAGCGGGTTCTTCGTAAAATCCCTGTTAGCAGGAAGGTGTACAGAAGAGGTGGGTTCGGGTTTAATATGAGTATCTACAATCTACATGCATACAATCTACGGCATTCGTATCATAATAAAAACTAAATATATTGGTTGAATGGGTGGTGCTGGTGATACTATATAATATTGGCAGTTGACGTAAACTTCAATAACACGTTTGCCATTTGCCATGCAAAGGCGGCAAATATAAAAATTTCCTTTGGTTGATATTTAAATGTGGCGGTTTTGGCCAAGCGACATGACATGATTTTAGCGGTAAATGTGGCACCCTGTTGTACCAACCAAGGCAGTTTAAACATTAAAGTGAAGTGCCCAATAGACGATTTGGAAAATTGGCTATACCAGGGGCCACTGCTAATGAGCCCGCGCGACTTGGTTGATTTTATAAAGCCATTTCACTCATCAATTCATGCAGATGTAACCTGTTAACTAAGTTGGGCAAGATAGTTGAAGGTTCACAAATTAAAAAATCCTGAATTTCCCAAAAGGCTAATGGCTAATATTACTGTCCAAGCTAAATACTAAGACATCTTAATTAAAATGCCAAAATGATTTCTAAAGATTAGTGTTAGTACTTAGTACTGTGATAAGTTTATTTACTTCCCCTCCTTCTTCATTACATTACATTACTTAATATCACTTCATATAGTAATTTAATCGTGCAATTAAAATCCAAATTGACCAAAGTGTAGAGATATTTCCGATGAAAAGGTATAAAAATCCTGTCCCTAACTTACATTTTAGTTTATGACGTCGCAAACTCTGTTTTTTGGCTGGGAATTTTGTAGAAAATCTGTATTTTTCCAAAAAATTGTTGTGATCAGCAAAGAGGGCAATGATGTCAGTCGCTGGTGGAAAAAATTATTTATCCCTGGAAACTTGATATCACCCATGAACGGCTGGTTTAAATATTTTTCCGAATAGAACTTTTTCTTATTTGAAACAAATAAAATTAATAGAAATTTCAATGTTTAATTTATCAAGGGCGAGTGCGCGAAATTTATTTTATTTCTATTTGGCGCTTAAAATTTAATTATCATTTAGGGATTCAAATAATATTTGTTTCAAGCGATAAATATAATATCACTTATTTCAATTAATTTAATATGTACTGCAAGATAAAACGAATGCCCATTTTTTACCGAGATTTTCCGAGTTTTCAGGTTCTATGCACAAAAAACAAGTTTTTTTCCACCTGCGACTGTACCTACTAAACATTTTTGGCCCAGTACTGCTCATTTGTGTGGTACGTACAGTAAGGATGAGATCACTGGCTCTTGCTGTGCAACTGGATTTTGTACATTTTTGTTTTTCGCTATTGCCGATACTATAGTCCGTTTTTATTTGACAGGGACTTTTTTTAGGCTCTATCCATAATAATAATCCATGTTAACAAATCAGGCAGGTTTCGAAATTTAGATTTTAGTGACCATGGATTCCAGGCTAATTACAACATAAGTGACCTTCGACCTCAATGGCAAACCCCTCCAGATAACCCTTTAAAAAACAAAGTCCCTGTCAAATAAAAACGGGTTATAGTTACATTACATGCCCATAGGGGATGGCTTAAGATTGGCAAGTGACGAAATTCTGCGGAAGGGTCTTACTAAATTCCTTTCAATGTCCTCTAAACTTTTGCCTCGTGTCTCTGGCACGTAGAAAATGATAAAAAATAGGCCTAAAAAGCATATAATTCCAAATACGAAAAATGCACTATGAGCTCCAAAAGCTGTCACAAATTGAGGGAAGGATTTCGTGACGATAAAAGTGCAAGTCCAATTAAATGCAGTCGCAGTCGCTGCCGCTGACCCTCGAATACGACCTGGAAATACTTCCCCCATCATCAACCTAAAAAATATTTTATGAATCTCAAACTCAACTTTTAAATAAATGATATTAGGCAGTTAGTTTTTTCTGTAGTGTAAGAAAGAGCTTCACGGAGCGTAAGTTTTACGTTACCCTTTCCGTAAGAATTCTACGCTACGCCAAAAAATCGACACGTAAAATGGCAACACCACGTTTGAGACTTACGGACTTAAATCGACTCACTGAATTAAGGAAACACGCGCTCATTTTGAAAATTGCGGCATCGCGTTACAGTTAGATGGTTAAGCTGAACATCGATGACTATTCCAAGCGTAAGTTTATTTTGTAACCCAAGGCGCTGCATATAGCTGCGTATAGCTCAATCGTACATTACCAAAAAACTAACTGCATATTACAAAATTTTAGTTTAAAAGACTGAATTTTCAGTCGAGCTTTGAGTGGAGGAAACTCTCCCTTAATAATTGGTGAGTTGATTGAAAAGTCTCACCAAGGTATAGGACCGAATCCTAGGGAGAAAGCGACGACAAACATCATGACCCCAATTAAGGGTATCCACCCGAGTCCCTCAGTGAGATGACTTTCGTATTCTTTGAGATAGAAAAAGGCTGCTAAAGTTCCTAGACAGGCGATCATCAAGACGTCGGAGATGATGAGGAGGACTTTTCGGCCGAGTCTGTCGATGACGACGTTGGCTACGAAAGTCGCGGCAAAGTTGACTACCCCAACTATGATTGTACATACATTGCTATTCATGGTTGATCCGGAAAGCTCGAAGATTTGGACAGTGTAGAAAATGACTGCGTTGATTCCACTGAATTGTTGGAAGAACATGAGTCCTAGAGACGCTATCAAAGGCTTCACATAAGTCTTACCCAACAAATCTTTCATTTTAGTTGCGTATTTCTTTGACAAGATGTGCATATTTTTGATTTCGTTCATTTCTGTTCGGATATCCGTCCCAGCTCCTCTAAACCATTGCAGGGATTTAACTGCTTCTGCTTCCCTACCTAAAATATATATTTCGATACGGAAATAAATGTTGGTGGAAAGATTCGCATGTAATTTAGTTATAGTAAAGTCAAAACTATTTGTACAGTACTAATTAGTGTACTAATTAACGAAATGATGAAATTCTAGGAAAAGGAGATTTTTTAAGGATTGACTTTGCCCAGGAATACTTTTTAAAAGAGAAAATTTTGGGAGTAGAGAAACTTTGCAATTGACTGAACAGGATAAAACCGCAGGGTGTGATATTTGGTACAAATATTGTCCAAATCATCTGCCAAAAAATATAAGCCTATATCTAAAGATGAACTTTACAAATAAACAGAATCACGCTAGGGTTCGATCGTCCTCCAGTTTCCCTCCAGGTTTTTCATCGCGTCGCTCGTATAATTTTATTTTGCGGTCACAAATACTAAACTCTAGGTCTAGTATTTGTGCCATAAAATAGTCAATTACCGTTGGCCATGTACCAGCGCGGGGTTTCAGGGATGTAGGCCATGCATATGAGAAATGGTATGGAAAGGACGGCTCCTAAATAGGCTTGCGAACTCCAACTTAGAAAGTAACCAGCCGTGTAGCATATCAGAATCCCTAGGAAAATATTTTGAAAGATTTATGACATTATATATACATTTATTAAATAGTCTTAGAATTACATTAAATATTAATATTCAAAATATATTTTTTGCATTGTACCAATATTGCCGATGGTAGTGGGCAGAAGTCCAAGTGTTCCTCTGACTTCCGGTTGAACAGTTTCTGCTAAATAGACAGGAAGAGACAGAGAGGCTACTCCCACGCAAAATCCTGCAATCGATCTGGCTACATACAGCATCCAAACATTCTGTGCCATCGCAATTAGAAGCCAAGCTGTTGACAAAAATATAGTAAAAATATAGTATTACTATTAGAAACTACCAAGCACGCAAGATTCGCTGGTAGAGCAAATAATTTGATATATTTAATTATAAACAATGTGCAAATACATATATTTATCAGGGAATGCCCGACACCGTGACCGTGTAAAACCGACGACACCGTGTAAAAAATTAATTAGAAAAGTTAGTCAAGGTCAAGTCAAGGTCAATAAATTCCATGAGCGAAGCACGTTAGTTAATCGTAGTTGTTTACGTGCCTTTTGATACTTTTTTGATTTCAATTCCACAATATAAAGTTCGGGGTAGCGGTGGATAAAATAGGAGGGTTGGATTAAATTGGAAAATATTTATTTCGTCCGTTCAAAATTAATTCTTTCCGGTCAAAATTAATTTTTTCCGGACGAAATTAATTTTATCCTGGACAAGACTAATTTTGACCAGACAATACGCAACCCTGAAAGTTACAAAGTCGGTGTGGGACCATTAGTGGTGGTTGTAGGATTTGAATTATGATTACTTCAAAGACGTACAGAATATGAAAGGGAGGGCTGTTGCTAAAATCGTTGTTTTTCTTCCTAATTTTTCTATTAAAGTCCCTCCAATGATTCCACCTACAAGAGCTCCTAACGGTAGTAGACTTCCAATCCATGACTCCTGTTAAACAACATTATAATAATTATTATTATTGATAATCGGTAGTTTCCTCCGGTAGGGGGCCTTCAATTGTTATTCGATCGATATTATTGTTGAGTTTCACGGGCCCTCGAAATGTTCAGGAGCCTAGGGACCTTGCTCCCGGGAAGGAATCAAGAATAAATTCCTGCCGGAGAGAAACACCACGAGAAGGCATACCTATATATAGGCACCACGGTCCTGGGTGGGACACTAGCTAGAGCAAGAATGTTGGCTGAGGTTGAACTACTTAAGTTTGACAATAAAGTTTTGACTTGAATTAATTAGGCAATTTTTCCGGCCCCCACGATTTCAAGACGTCCCCAATTTCCAAATGGGGTTCAGATAGATTTCCAGGTTTCTAAATAACTCTTATTGAAGGTGTTTCCAAAAATTACCGATGCTGGGTTTAAATTAAAATGTATAAAATTAGAATATTTATAAATATTTGTACCTCAGGTCCATTTTTCTCTATTATTAGAGTTGAATTATACTCTTCTGTCATTTTTGGGAGAGCGGTCGATGTGTAAGCTGAACCGAATCCAATAATCATCGATCCCAGTGACACTGAAATAGACGCCATAACCTGTAAAACAAAAATCAATATTGAATCTCCATTCTCCATTGATTACTTTTAGGGACACACGGATTTTCCGTAGCTTATTTTAGAAATATAGAGAACATTTCCAGTGGGAAATGAAAGAGGTGATAGAAATTTCCCGGTGGGTAAAAGGGAAATGGAATAATATAATATACTAAGTGAGGAAGTGAGTTTGTAACCAGAGCAGAGTTTGGCTGTAACCACGATTGCGCAGTACGTAGAAAGTCAGCGATGCACTTAAAGCGAAACTAAATTTTGTAACATACTATTTTTTAGATGGGAGCAAGGCAAATAAACTGGTTGCCTTGCCTCCCCTCCCCCACATCAGATGGGTCCAGTAGAGAGAGCCCCATATAAAATTTTGAACTTTTATTTGAGACTTCTAATGGACGGGTTTCCATGACTGCAAGCATCTCTTTAATGAAAAGTGCCATATAAAAGTTCGAAATTTTATATGGATTCTACGTTCATCTCCAGCTAAAAATGGCTAGATTAATTTGTGTGAGCTTGCTCACATTGCCGATTTTTTTGGTTAACAAACGGCTACCTTACTGGGGCCGGCTTGTATACCCCTAATTTAACAAGCCCTTTTCCCGTTTGAAAACCTAAAGTGATTTATGCCAATATAACTCCGCAAGCCGTAACCGAAGGTCGTCAGCCAGAGTAAGGAGTACCGTATTGTACACATTTTAAAATAAAAAAATTGCGGTTAGTATTTTGAAACATCAACAGTGAAATGGGTAGGGTGGTAGTAAATGTGGTCCATCTATTAGCTTTCGAATGAGCTACTATGCGAGTTTCTAAGATGAGCAGAACAGAAGTTATACTCATTTTCAATTGTTTAACCTTTGACCTCTACACACCATTAAACTGCACAGCTGTGTTTTTCTATTATTTGTTAGCTTTCAAATGAGCTGTCACAAGACTTTCTACAATGCGGAACGGAAGTTAAACTAATTTTCAGTTTTTGAACTACTCCCCCAGTCAGGGGGTATATTCGATTTTTTTGATTTACGAACACAGTCAGTGGTCCTATTGACATCTATGACCTCCACAGGAAATTTCAATGTTGTAACTTAATCCGTTCGAAAGTTATTGTTCTTACGGACAGACAGACAGATATCTAGTATTTACATACAGATGTAACTAAAAGTTCTCCTGAATAAAAGTAGTGTTTTTATAATTTTCATGTCTATGTTGTTTGGAAATATGTCAGTTCATGGCATGTCTCCTATTCCAAACAAGATTTTAGATTTAGATACTAGAATAAACGTTTTCTAAATAATTAATTGTATTACGAACCTGAGAATATGTGCATTTTGGTTGTTGAGTGGGTCCCTTTAAAAGAGAAACAGGGACTTCAAGATTACAATGGGTATCCGAACGGAGAAGCATTTCTTTGATAAAAATTAATTAATAATGCGTGTAATTTTACAATGATTTTCACCCCGGTGAATTATTAATGCTTAGTAGAGCCAAACTAAACTAAACTAAGCTAGATTTTTATTTTATTATGGAAAATTAGATAATAGGATGAGGAGGGACGGCACTGGCTGTCTCTTGAATCTCAAATCTTTATAAAGTTTTAGATGAGTTGGTCATTGGCCAATAAATATTATATGAAAGAGCTGAATTGCGTGTGAATATCCTCTTTTGTTAAATTAAGACATGATCAATTACGATGGACGAGTTGGACGACTGACTGGGTAGAATGACTCGGAGTGTGAATGTTGGATGATGTTGGGAATTATTATTCCATTTATTCCAAGCATCATCCAACGATCACGCCGCATGCAACGACAGCCGCAATAAATAGACAATTATATTTATTATAAAATCTGTTTACATTTTGGTCAGTAGCGGAACGATACTTTGCAGATATCCATCTTTGTCGTTCTGTAACTCAGTCCCATAGCCTTATACGACATAGTAATAAAAAAGATTTTTGTACAACTCTTGTCCCAGGCATGAAACAAATTTTCACGTTAAAAGCCTAAAAATTTCTTTTTTGGGACACAATTTCTCAATATTTCCCGTTTTAAGATAGAATCTCTTTTTATTTCATTAATGGGGGCGTAGTCAAGTTGTTAATTTTTAATTCACATGCATATATTAATATAATTCGTTCCGCTACTTTTGTAATCCGTTGTTGCAATGATTTGTCGTGTCTATGTCCATATTATCGTTGATTTATAATGTTAAAAAAAGATTGGATGGGTACGCTATGGAGGATGAAATACATATAGTTATCACTTTATTAATGAAAGATATAAATTGAGGGTCTATTAACTTACTTATTTTTTGATAGTTGTTACTTGTTACTGCAGATATAGAGTCCTATCTATTAGCATTAATAACTCATCAAACTCATCATCTTTGCTTGTCAGCGTCCGTATGGATGAATAACACTTTTTTATATAAAATTCCATTCGATGTAATAAATTCTTAGTTCCTCAAGATTTGTTATTTATTATCTTGGACTGCGTGGATTGACATTGTGACATCAATTACTTAGTTCATATCTAATATGCCCATAGCCATGACTGACGTAAACCGTATTTTCAAAAGATTTCAGATTTCTAAGCAATTAGTAGTAGTCAAAAGTAGAATCGAATCCGATTTGATTTAGATTTTAACAACAACATTCGATCTGCTCATGCGCGAAGATGAAAATCTCTTGATTTT
>JABASH010006805.1:0-10178 GCA_019776445.1 Tomocerus maximus
TGTGAGCTGTTGGAGTGTTGGAAAAATATAGCAACAGGTTTTCAGTGAAATATTGTAGCACAGAAAAGTGTAGTGGAGTAGGCAGTGAAAATATCATCACTTAATTTCTCAGTGAAGCCGAGGGCTCGTAAATACAGGAACCTACATTTCCACTTTGTCTCTGGCTCAAACAAAAAGAATCTCTGGATCTGGTTAGACGAGAAAAATATTAAATTAGATTAGCTACCCTAGATTCTTTTCACCTGTAATAATTTAGTGTGTGTTATATAACATTTTTATGTTTATTTTCTTATTCTGTACATATACTAATTTATCGTCTATTTATCGCTAGTCGTAAGTGAATTACATTTGCTTGCCTTCTCTCAATTTCCATACATATTGACATTATACAAAAACAGGTAGTTTTCTAGGTTTAGTATGATTGATTTGTAAATTCCGTAAATTGGATGCATTCTTAGTATTTTTAGTGGCATGTTTTATTCAGCTCGTCCTTTCCTATCGGTTTCATTGCTGACATATCACATTTATTTCCTTCAGCCTTTTGGGCATCTAACAAATTAATCTCACAATACAAATTACACATGATATGGAAAAAGAGGAAAGAAACCTCCCAACTCGATCAAGATTTGTTTCCTTCACTAACACAAATACATAATAAATATCTTGTCCTGATAACATTCGCTTGATTCGCTAACTCCACATGCTCGGTGGCTTAACTAGAGATACCATGCAACTACAAACCTGCCGAGCTAATGTGTATTCAGAGCATGAAATATCTGGGCGACGAATTGTATCGCATTTCCAATTTGTCTTTGTGTACTCTGAGGACGCACTTTAACTAAATCACACAATCTACCTACCACATTAGATAACACAACATCTGTGTACCTAATTCATAATGTTTCTCTGATGTTACTTCTTCCTTTAACCAGTCCTACTTACCCATAGTCTATCACTTTCTATCTATACGTGCATAAAAAACCAAGAGTGGCCACCATTAATCTACATAAAAATTCGCATATTAAGTCTAATTGTTATAGGTCAATATCAACTTTATTCCCATGTTTTGAATAAAGAATTAGGCCAAATGGAAGTGGGAGCCTTAGAGAAGATCAAAATACCAAACAAGTAGGGAAGATACGATGAAAGAAATTAAAGTGGAACAAGCAAAGATCTTCACATGAAAGTATCTATTTGTCGATTTCAAACATACCAATTGCGATATTCGCTTTTCTATTATGAATCGGTAAAGTTCGGTTACTTCGTCGATTTCATGAAATTCCATCCTAAGATTTCCTATCATAAATCGGCGAGTACGTTCGAGTTCGAGAGTACGTTTGAGAGAATATTCTTCAATTCCCACAGTTTCTATATAGTCTGACCTCAAATGAGGAATATCTTGGAAGATCTTTCTTTTAACATCTTCTCTCGTAAGGCCCACTGCCACTTGGCTGACACATAGCTCAAATAAATTGTTTAAAGGAAAAGTGGAAAAGTTAACTGAAGGCATTGGTTCTGTGATCCGATTGGATCCTGTTACTTCAAGTATTTCCAATCGTGAGCAGCCACGAAAAATTCCCCAATCAAATGGAGATTCTTCTCTGAAATTTTCATCCGTATCCTTCAATTGGTACAAACGTATACCTCTTAGAGTCTCCTGATTCTTAGAAATTATTGTCGAGAAGAATGTCCAATAGATACCACCAAAGTCGACGATGAGTTTAGAGAGATTTGATTGTTGTTCTAGAAAGTATTTCCATTCGGCGAAATGACTAGGGGCTACATCGGGAATTATAATATTTACAGAAGTTAGCCTATTAGGTACAGGATAAGACAGATTTGAAATATCTCTTGGAATGGATTTATCCGTTCTGGTTGTACTACAGATATAACTGGGATTTTTGACAATTTGCAGTTCCCTCAGCCGACATTTAGTCTGTAGAGTGTTTAAAACGATTCTTGAGAGATTCGTGGTTCTACTGCCCTCTGGTAGATGTTCAAAGAACATAAAGAGTTGTTGAAGATTGTTGCAATACCATAGAATATTATGAAGCGTTTCCAAAGACAATGGGGATCTATCAACTACAGATATGACCAAGTATTGTAAATGGTAGGGTGATGCAAAAAGATTTGGTTCTGAATATTTCCCTAAATCTGTTATCACACATTTTTTCAGCGTCAGATTACGGAAGAAAGAGAAACGCTGTTCATCCGTGTTGTCCAAGTGTCCATAAAGACCTACAAGAGTATCCACATCATTTTTGAAGTCTTCGCAAACTAAGCGAAGTCTTAAAATATCTTTGTAACATAGTTGATCCCAAATGTATTTCCGAGCCTGAAGAACAAGAAATAATATTCAACAAATTAGAATTGCAAAAGCTTAGTCAAATCATTAGATACAAAATCTAACATACTTCAGGAGGTATATTTAAAATGTCAGTTTGCTTCTTGTGCTGATTGGGTCGGTCTAAAGGAGTCTGTTCTCCAAAGATTTTTTGTTGGTCCATTTTACTCCGCTGGTGAACATGGGTGGGTTATATGCAAGGGCTAGGTTATATTATTGGCGTTGACATCTCCACTTAGCCCATGGATGCATTTTTTAGGGTCACTTCGACATAAGTCAACCACATGGGGTAGTTACGCAATATCAAATGTTTACATATTATTAACCCTTGGTTACAAAAATTCTGTGGACCAATTTACATCAAAATCAATAGGGATCTTCACAGGCCCAAAAGCAATGTTTTTGCCGAATTATCGTGAAGACGAACGGACGGTTCCAGACGGGCGGTTCTATAAGCTCGCTTCATCGGGCGAGCAAATGAAACGGGGAAGTTAGGTCTAGTTTACCACTTTTAATGAAGATCATTGATTTATAAATCATAGAATTTCATGAGCAATTATCAAGGTAAATAGGAAAAAATCAATCTTTTCAGGATTCATTACTATTCATGCGCTTTTGCCTGTAGCTCTATTTACTAGTTATATTAACTTTGTAAAGGGCCTGTCCATATCATTATTGAGCAGTTTAAAATGATTTTGTTATTAATGAACTTGAATGGTAATACTTCGTTTTGAAGAAGTGTATTCGTGTAGGTAGTCGTTTGTTTGAGGATCTGTTTCTATATCTCATGTCCACAGTTTATCTTCTCTACTTAGCTCTTTTTCAGTTTGATAAAACATCAACAGAGCTTCAGCCCTGTCCAATAATCCATACTTATTCAACTCCTTATTAGGAAATCCTGTTTATATTATTTAGATAAGTGGTAAGTGGAAAAAAATCAGTATATTTGTAAAGGGAGCCGATGGAAGAATATGGACCAACATCTTCCATTATTATACAGACACTAACATATAGCGAACCAATTTATAATAATGTGGTTACTAACATATGAAAGTGAGACTTATATGTCTGGTATACTTAAAATACCTAATGCCCAACACAACAATGCAATGATAATGGGATAAGCATGAACAGAGATTCTCCTATCATTGTAAAATGAAAGAATTGGTGAGATATAGAGAAAATATGCATTCACATTACAGAATGCAGAAAATTATGTATGTAGGTTCGTATAGAATGGTTATGATTAGAAACACTATTAAATAGACACTCTCTTTATTGCTAAGGTAAGTATTCGTGATTAATATAGTAGAAATTGTAGATTGGAAATAGCGTGCAGTGCTTATAAGTAGTGACGTATTTGGTGAGTAGTGATAGTGTGCTATATGGATATTTTTTCTCATAATTTCTTCTTGATTTATGCGTTCATCTCACTGCTGGAGGTTTTGAGCGAAAGAAATTTGCATAAATTTCTGCTCCGTAATCATTATTTTGTAGAGAAAAACTCGAGCTTAATTATTCCTTTGGCGCGCCTCGTAGGGAGTCTAATTAAATCGGCGCTTGCCTTATTCCCTTTCCTTTTTATTGTGATCTTCACTTGCATTCACGCTCTTGTCTCATCTGCATTTACAGACCTTCCTTTTGCTCTATTCCCCATATACCTGAGACTTAACCAATCTAGAGTTATTGTAATATCTGTATCCATATATTTTCATGTGCTCCCCTTCATTCAGTTCAATCATGCTGATACGACTCTCCCTCATATGCCAACCATTTGTTTGTTATTTCTTATGAACTTATTACATTTTATAATTTGATAGATGAGCTCTTGCTCTCATCAAAATCTCCACAAACCAAATACATACCAGTCACGAATCCACCTTTACATACAGCATCTGTGAAGCATCTTACCTACGCATAAATTACTTCGCACAAACACTTTTTATTCAACTCTGCTTATGTATGTGCCCCCAAATTAATCAAACTTATATTTCACACATACATTCCCCATTGATACAATCTATAAAAGCACCAAATCCATGTAAACTTAATTTTTGTTCCTCTTCCATTTGCATTGCACTCATTAACAAAATGTTGGCATAAGGCAGACACAATATAATTACCATGTGAAATTTTTTGACCCTGTGAAGGACTGATAATTATCATAATCATAATATTATTGCATACTGCATACAATACATCATATAACCATTTAGGCCTCTTAAGCGCTTCAATTTGAAACTTTAATATGAGCACAGGCAGCCATAACAATGCAATGCTTTATCAGTACATCATCGATAGGAAAATTTTTGTAGCAAAATAATTTTTAGGTGGCACAGTTATTTTTACTATTCGATTTACATTAGTCCATATGCCTTTAATAGGAGCACAGGCAGTCAGGCAGGCACAACAATCCAATAATATCTTAATTTCCATATAGTGACCTATACATTGTATTCGATGGGACAATTTTTGTAGCAAAATATTTTTTAGGTGGCACAGTTATTTTTACTGTTCGATTTATATTAGTCCATATGCACATTGAATTGAAGATAATTTTATTAGGATGAAAAATAGTAAGACACAACGAATATAATGCTGGGAGGAGATTGGTGCGGATTTGTAGCTGTGTACACGAGGAAAAGTAGCAAAAGGCACGGCACGATTCTTCTCGATACGATGATGTGATAAATGAGAGCATGTTCATGAAAGCCTGGCCTACTTTATAGACAGTCTATAGGGTTGAGCGTGTAAGGAGTAGTCCCACATAGCTATTTGCTATACTTTTGCCAGATATTGTTGTTCATGTGCAGTGCTTTGCTTTCGTTTCGTCTGTGGACTGGTTCTGCTGTATGGTAGAATGGAAATGTTCATGGTCTAGTTTTAATGCATGCAACTGCCATTGAATGAGAAGCAGACTCTTGTAACTCGTTCAATACTCCAGTAGTAGTGCAATTCAGTCCATTAACTTGCTACAATATAGTACGAACTATTGAAAGTCTATCTGCAACAATATTTAGGCGTACAAAGGATTGACTAGTGCGTGAAGACAATTGTAAATGTAGCAATGCTTAAAGGATTGAGCTCCTTGGTTGGTGTTCACTCTACTGTAATCAAAGAGGAAGAAGGTGGACTCTTTCGTTAGACATGCATGGCTTGGCATAATAGTCTGCATGTTCACCATATTATATAAATGTTCGCAAAAGCATTGCATGTCTGGGAATACCAGAGTGATATTATGAATATGAGTCTTGAGATCATACTGCGCAATATTTCCCTTCCCATGCTACTTGCACAGTCAGTTGGCAGTTCTCTATAGGAATGCACGACATATAGGTATAATCTGTAGTAATCGTTTTAATAGCTACATTAGATCTACCTAAAAGAAAAATCTCAACTACAGTGGAGATACATGTTATTATCAAATAGGGATGTGCAGAGTATACAGCTCTAATACAATTTGGTTAGTTCCTTCGTTGCTTATGATTCGCACGGACAATGGATAATATTCATAATTGCAGAGCTGTCATTGGCTCACCTGGAGGATGGATGCAGAGCGGAGTAATTAGAAAGACTTCTATTTATTTATGACGAAAAAACAAGAGGCAGACACTGAGACCTGTAAGACATAAGAATACACTTTGTAACTACGTCCACACTATACACAGGTGTATATGCTACAATTACAGACCAACAAAAAGAGTTACTGAACTACAGAGAAATGAATACTAAGATTCTAGTATACAGACTGATATATCTAAAGGCAGAATGAGAAGAGAGTGAAATCTTTGAGAGTCTAACCAGTAACTAATAAACAATGTAAATCGCCTGTCTTTTACATTATGAGAATACTAGAAAGGAGACAGTTCATCTTCAGACTTAAGCATAAGCGCAAAAACATACTATTAGCGTAATGCAGTATTGTACAGAAATATAAGTATAATAATATATCTTAATATCACGATAATAGTATACTTTAGGATCAAGTGTGGACTTTCCACTTGATTTACCTATATCTATAGGTGTGCTACATTACTATCAGCATGGATCTACTATTTAACCAAATTATATTTTCTAGGCCTATAATCTTTTAACTCACTTCAAGGTTTGCTATATAACTCCGCATAACTTCAGATACGCCTATATGCACTATAGTACTCTATAGCAAGAGTTTCTTAAATCTTCTCTAATTATCCCTTGGGAAAAAGTTTCCACGTGCTAATTTTATTTATTAACGTCGAGTAAATTGTAGCGCTTCAAATATTTATTGCAGACGCATACCGTACAGTTGCTCATCCACACTATCATAAATTGTTTCCAAGTCACTATATACCTCCGCACATAGGATATATTATACATCCTTCGCTATGCACTGCACCTTGAGCAAAAACAATCTTAACTATGAATTAATACATTAGCAAACTTTTGTATTCCTTTTACATTCAGACCTTTATATAAGTATCTTCCCTGCGTAAGCCCAGCCCATTAAAACGTACGAAAAAGTCTCGTGCAAACAAGCTATCATTTTACACATTTGATGATTTGTCACTTTAGAACAGTCATTATGCTCATAATTAAGAATATCTGATGGCTACTATTCCAACATTAGTAAGCCATTCTCATTGCAACGGATGATTACTGTCTTTGAACACCTACACCAGTCATAGGACACAATTATTTGGACTTCTGAATTTAAAATGCTTGGGAGCACATTAACACATCATTTGAAACATTAAATCAAACCCAGTATTGTACAGAAATATTATGTAGGTATTCCCATTCAGCGATACCTCTTTTCGTAAATGTCATTCTATATAGTAAGTGCGGTTTGATTTCAAATTGTCAGCATTATAAAACATTTGTGATATGTATATCGTTAAACTATATCGCTACTAATGACAAGTATCTACTAAACAAATTACAGTTAGATACTATTTCAGGTGTCTTTTGAATCTGGATAGTCAACGTTGTTTTATATTACATACATATTAGGTACTTCTACCTATATATAGTGCAGTACCTGACTAAGTTTCTTAGTGAAGGGATAAATTGTTTTAGCATAGCTTAATGCTATTTAGGTAGCAATGGTAATGGAAAAAGGGAAGGCTGGGAGCTAGAATGTAAAGGTTGCGACCCCCATTTGGTGAGTGGCGAAAATTAAAATCAGGCCGTAAATCGGTCGTAAATTCGGAGCGCTGGGAATGAAAAGAAAGCCAAAGGCAGGGCCGAGTAAAGTTGGTGGATAGAAATAATGTTTTGTGTCGAGTCTCCTAGGTTTGGAAGTTGGAGATGTGATTGCGAGGGAGAGATAGAGTCAGAGTAATTTAATGTAACAATGTTTTCACTCGTCGTCTTGTAGTTGGCACGTTTACGCCTTGTTAATTCAATGCTTTTGACCTCCAGAAAGAATTTTATGTTTTTCCTTTCTCACACGATGTACTACAACCGTTGAAATTCATCGGAATGAGATTCCAAGCATTATATGCATCAACTATAGAACATATTTACACACAACAAATGCAATTTCATATACTAGAAACAATAGCTATGGTAGGAAAAGTCAACAAGAGAGTATAAGCAAAGACAGCCTCCAGGAAAACATGAAAGACTGAAATGGTAAATTACATGTAGCTATATTTAAACATATACTCATCCTCATTATGGTAACGTGGGCTCATTCTTCAATATACAAAAAAGGTATGCATCTGTGGATAGCTTTGTCCATTACTCAGCTACATTAGTATAGCGATGTTTAAGATGCTACTTTATTACTACATTTTTAGTGCTATACCTTTTCTACTTACGTTGTGATATACGAGTGAGAAGATGTTAATAGAAATATTATTAGTATCTGCACTTTGTGGGGATGTAGAGATTAAGTATCCAAATAAGATCAGTAGTTGGTGTCGGTGTAGCAGCTTAAAGGCAGGGAATGTGCAGACATTCATAATATTATTATGATTATGGTTTCGGTTTACGATTTCGCATCGTTTCAACACGAGACTCTACAGGGGAATTAGAGTTGTTGTAGAATGATAGAGATAAACAAGTGGCTAATGGTGAGCTCATGCTAACCAAAAAACAGAATAGGTATTTGCTGCACAATTCGTCAAAGATTTGATTGCAAGGAAACCATAATATCCTTCTTTATTCGTTCTAGTAACTCCTTCCAATTACGGATTCCGTTGCTGAGCAGAACGAGATTTTCTTTGTGAAACTCACTCATGCAATTAAGTTAGAACTGTGAAGTCAAAGTATCCCAATCTACTAGCCAGCTACTTATAATGCAATCTACTACTACAATGGTGTGGTGCTCAACAGGTAATTTCCTATCAAAATCAACTGTAACTTACAGGTATGTAATGGAATTAACCAGCATGAAAGATGCGCACAATAAAAATTCCTAACAGAAATGTAATCAAGTGAACTTCTTTTTGAACTATATCAAATCCGCGATGAGCGATATATTGCCTGTCTCTACAGATGCGATATTTATAAACCCAAATCCTTTAAACTTGCTATTGTGCAATCATTTTAGATTGATAAACACTTTATTGTGCATGTTTGTTGTAAATTCTGTCATGTCCACTCCGGGATCTCTATTTTTGTTTGTCATTCAGTTTTGTGGTGGTGTGAACAGTCTAAAGTTATTACTCTGGTTTCGGTTTCTGCATTTTTCTAAAACATTTTTATTTTGCTTTTACTATATAGACTGTACATCTACAACATTTTATGATTCTCCCATTCATACAAGAGCTTCGTGTACTTTGCCTTTGTTTGTGTACTATTGCAATGCAGACAAACTGCAGTTTCTGCTCCCCTTGAATGCCTCACTTATTCTCTCTCTTCCTGCTTCTATTCAATTTTTATGTAATCAAATCTATTCATTGCCTTTTCTATGTTTATGGATTTTACGACTCTAATGTCTTTCCCGTGTTACATTATAGCATCGTAAAACCATTGCAATCATACATAATCCCACACTTATCATATGGATCGTTTTCAAGCGTTTTGTGCTACCTGAACTTGTTTGTATTAAACTATCGAGCGTAACGGATTCAAGGGAATCTTCCCAGAACAATACCTTTACACTACAAGTTTAAGCAACCAGTCACTTTACCTTATTGTTAACATTTCCGACTTCCAACACTCTTGCTCTAAGCAAGAACAAGCATCACAAATATACCATCTACAATACTACAAAACTACTTTGTTCTTCAATTTCTACTGCTTTTTCATTTTTCTACACTTTTCCAAATTGCCAGAATTTTATTCTGGATCAATTCCTACAATAAATGCACGATACAAAAGGCACGAGAAAATGAAAATCGGTATAAATCCACATGATCTGCAGTTAAGTATCAATAAGATTTGGTTTAATTACCGAAAACATTTTTAACCGCGTACAATTGACAAAAGTATACCTACATAAAAAAATTAACTGGTAAAAATGACACTTAGGATTATTGTTCCTCCAACCAGCTTGTAAACCAATGTTCTTATCATTGACAGGAAATCTCATTTCAGCAGTAATGAAGCTGCATTAATTTACGGTATAGTATTAGTTACATGGTAATATTAATGATACTAAATACGAAACACCGTACACTACTGAATGTGTACTATAGTATATCATTTAAAAGTGTATACTTCTGTTCGTTTATAACGGAAATTCATAGTTATTCAGCGCTGTCCGTAATAGGAATGTTTTTATTAGAGGTATTAAAACTGCATGGGATAATTTATGCAGGAACACATGTTTTACTTTGTACTTAAGCGAGTCATCTGAGAAAACTAATTTAAGTTGGAATGGAAATTACAGTGCCATAATTGC
>JABASH010006806.1:0-10177 GCA_019776445.1 Tomocerus maximus
GTTTAAGTATCAGATTAACAATTTCGATACAATGCCTAAAATCTAAATTATACCGAAATATGTTTCGGTATAATTTAGATTTTAGGCTACATCCATCTTTCTTTTGTAACTAAGAATATGTCGCTGTAGGTAAATAATGCATAGTGTAGGTATTATTATTCCATTCTTTAAATTCCATAGGGCTATGATTAATGTTCACATTAACACGATTACAGAGATTTTACAGTACGTGCCTCTGCTGGCGTAGTTTACTAGGCAAAATTTTATTCTAGTGTACCATGATAATGACATCCTTTTAAACACTCTGCCATCTCATCTTTCTATGACAAAACAGAATGCAGGGGAATAAATTGCAAGAGGAGAGAAATGCGAATTAGGCTTAATTCGTTGTTGCTTCCATATGACATGTATATATATAGCTAGAACATTCGCATTAAGTATGCCAGTATAAAATAATAAATTGGAGAAGGTAGGAAATCATGGTTTCCAGCGGGAAATGAAAGAAATGGGAAACAAAAAGGCCAAGTGGCTGGGAAAATGGGAAAAAGAAAAATTGAGTGGGAAATGAAACATAAATGCTCAATTTTCGTAAATTCTGAGCCTTTTGTTGATCTTAATTGTTCTTAAACGCACTAATCCATTTAACTTTATGCCTTTTAACCACTCTATAAATTCATCATTGAATATCAAATTTATAGGGGAAAAAGTTGCAAATATTAGTATATTATATTATTAGTCAGAATATAATCCAAGGATTGGCTATTCTGAATATTTGCTTGAAATCGCTGTATGATGAACAAAACGTATACCAGAAGTAATTGTCGTTCATTTCCCACCTTATTTTTGCATTTCCCGGAAATTTCCCTCTTTCCCCATTTCTCAGGTCTCCAACAAAATGGGTGGGAAATGGGAATATCTAAAACTATGTAGGAAATGCGAGGCAACAATTTCAACGAGTACTAATATTTTTAGGTACTTACACGGAAATCGGACTGTGAACTTCACACACGGCGGAGTAGTTAATGGAATGCGTCTAGCGTTACAAATGCCATAGGAGAAAGCAACCGTTTGTTGCATTATCTTGTAAGAGAAAATAGTGGATGCATGCAATATGTGTGAAATGATTGCGAGTAAACAGCTAGATGATAGGATATGAAAGGTATCTGTAGTTATCGTTAGTCATCGCGTTGTGTGCATGCATAAAGGTGAATTGGGTAGGAGAGCGAAGAAAGAAAGGGGTAGGAA
Organism: Tomocerus maximus; assembly: GCA_019776445.1. NCBI lineage: Eukaryota > Metazoa > Arthropoda > Collembola > Entomobryomorpha > Tomoceridae > Tomocerus > Tomocerus maximus. Next base: position 1,246 of record JABASH010006806.1, read on the forward strand.
TGAATGGCATAAATCATCATTAATGGGACTGCCTATCTTTGATATGATGATGGCCCCATTCAGAAATGAGCTTAAGCTTCCTATCTCTCTCTACTTGTTTAGCAGCTTTGCATTAGCTTTCCTTTCACAGGAATGAAAATGCTAAATCTTGTAGGTAAGTGAGAGTCAGTTGTAAAGGCCACGCTCCGCGTTTCAGCAGAAACGGGCTCAGCTATCTAAGGATCATACTTACGGGATGCAGAATGCCAAACATTGCGATGCGCCGTGAGAAATGATAGCAGTCAGGACAGAAATGTTGCTTGTGCATGATAGAGAGGTTTATTAGACTGAAAGTATTTAAGTTAGCAAGAAGGATGTTGATAGCTCAGAGACCGAGAAGAGACTGGCTTGTCTAGGCTTCACTCAGAGAACAGAAAAGCTGCCATCTACCTTTTCTGAAAAACATTAAATAGACGAATGGGCACTTCTTTGTTTTATTTAGGTGAAGCTGCTAAGCCGCTGCCTTCTCCTGACTCTCAGCCAGTCAACATATTTGCTTCAGGAGCCAATGGCTGAGGGACCAATAGAAAAGTTTGGTTAGATTTGTAAACAAACTCAGCTGACTCAAATAACAAGGAGTGGGTTGAGTCTATAGATCACGTGGGAAAAGATATGAGCACGCTAGATGGCGTGTTCTGTGGGATTCATTCAGAGAGGTTTGAAAGAGAATTGAGGGGTTTGGGATGTGCGAGGGTGGTAAGTGATAGTGATAAGCGACGGGAGTGCAAGCCCATTCCTTACAGAGTCTAAAGAGGACAGAAAAGGTATTATTAATACTTAAGATATGGACTCGCATAATGGCATATATACGCCATAGACCTATGATCGCTTAGGCCATAATCAAGTAGAAGCTTACAATGATTCCCTAGACATGAAATGCAATAACAATTTAAACTTCGTTCAAAAATTTTAATAACTTATTTTTAAAAAAGCTAGTCTTTATCAAGTATTTCGTGTTATTAGTAGGGTCGGCTTACAGAATGGCATAAGCAGCAGTAGTGACAAATAATAATTATAAATGAGTCAAAAATACGGGGCGACCCGGTGTAATGCATACTAGACTCAAGTCTGAGTTCTACTTTAGTTTTTGTTTTGTTTGACAAAAAATAACAATTTGTGTAATATTTCATTAAAAGGGACTTCATTGATTCAGAGGCATCCGTAGCTACCTTGGAATATTATATTTAATTAGATTATCGAAAAATACATTACGGAAAACGTTTGAATTATTATTAGAAGGCAGCTAGATTGGCCACTGGCCTGAAGAGAGCCTTAGCCTAGGACACAGTAGAAGATGCGTATGTCATGTATGGAAATAGTATGAAAGGGTTTGAGTGGGTTTGCACGTTCTTGCGTTGTCTTATGGATGTATCTAGAAATAGGTTGGCTACCGATGGAATACAGATAGGAGTTGTGCTATGAAATCATGGTCTTTTGTGGTGATAAATCGTCAGGACCGGGTGAGTAGCGACTGTGTAGCTGCAGTTGTACTACATAGTTGTTTGAAGCTTGAGATGATTTGATGTTTGCTGCCAGAGCAGCCATCCAGGCAGCAGAGCACCCATTCCTTTTCTCCTGATTTCACTCTCAGTCATTCAGTCAGGGAGTTTACCATACACTTACATTTACTTTCTCCGCTTTCACTCAGTCAATCTCACTCTTCCTATCTGGTTTTGCTTGTGCAATGATCTAGATTTCCTCGAGACGGCAAAGATATTAATGAATCAATTTTTTCACTCGGAACGTTTTACTCTCCCTTGTCTACTTACCTAGCTCGACTATCTAGACAATTGCAAGCCTCCCCTGCAAAAACACACTCTTTGCATTTATATTGTATACAATAGATTTGTTGTGTCTGGGCTGAGCATGAGTTGGTAGACGGAAGGAGTAGTAGTCACGTTATAGATTAACTGCGACTATGCCCCATTCTAAGTAGGAATCTTTTGGTCTGGTGAAACCACATTAAAGAGAGAAGCTTATTTATGTAAGTACCTACTACATTTAAGTGTGGCACCGTCTGGAAACCAAACGATCTGATCTGATCAATGTATTGCTAGGTAAGTAAGTCCAAATCCATCCTAGGTTTGTATTACTTATTCTATGTACTTTCAGTCGGTTAGTGTTATCTTTCTCTTAAAGTGCATCACTATTTGTGCTCTCCACTCTCAAGTACTTTTGAATAAGAGATTGCACATTAAGCGCCACTGATCCACTCCAGGCTGTGTACATTGCTAGCTATTAACTACTATATGATATTATGTATTTTCCAGTACGACTACCGACTTACCTGTTTCTATCAAATCCCTTTTTAGTTTGATGAACTCATGCACAGGCACAATTATTCCTATGACCCTTATACACCAGAGGTTATTCCCCCTTTTGCCAGCTACTACCTTAACTTCTATTAAAAAAGAGACGATTCCATTTCTCAATTTCCTTTTATAACTATACATATTTGCAATTCATGTTTCTACTTACGTATAATTTAAGAGGCTTTTTATTCGTAGGCATTCTGTTAGAATCTTAGTTTTTTATCAATAGTAGACGTTAGTTATTTGCTATTTTCTTGTGCATAAAAAGTGTAGATACTGTATGGAGATAGAAAAGAGAGATAGAAAATGAGTGTTTGTCTATTTGTGCATTTTGCTACTTTTAAATTGGTGAAATGGAGGAATGGGCAATCCGTCATAAATGATGTATGGATGGGAGTATTTTTTCAATTGTTTTGGAGAAAGTGTTAGGGGTAGGCATTAGAAAAACAAGGCTAAAAATGTGCTTTGATGCTGGTCTTGTTTGGACGTAGAAAAGTGCATTAGAACGGTTGAGAGGCCCTTTGTAGCCAGTACGTATGTACTTAGAGAAAATGTAAGCGAAGAATGGAGCATTAAGAGAGAAATGTATCTATGTGTAAGACTGACAAAGAGAATAATAGAATGAATAAAGATTTGCACATGATACAGACAAGAAAGGATTGGATTGGATGTTACACTCTGTAGTCGAACAGTCACATCCACAAGAATTGATCACCAACCTTTTCTAAAGTTGAGTCTTTCATTCAAACTCGTTGCTATACTATTTATCCAAGTTATTGTTACACAAAGATCTACTAACATTGCCTAAGTACATTAGGTACACAAACAAATACCTCATAGTCAGGCTTTCCATTTAAAAGAAAATCATTTTGCTCGCCAAGACTTTCCTCGACATCCATTACCGCTTCGAAAGAAAACAGAGGGAAAGTGCACGGAAAAGAAAATCATCGTCACGACGAGGAAACTGTTTTTATGTTGTCGTGCTTTCAGCTAAAGTTGAGTTGACTCTCTATCTCCCCTAGATAGACACTACGCAAGCACTATCACATTACATATTATATAGTAGAGTCATATATTATAAAGGAGAAAGCAGAGTGAGTGGTGGATTGGGTCCTCTGGCTACCACAGTATTTTCATTTCCAGAATGCCCGTATTGTAACACCAATGTCGCTGCTTTCTTTTGAAAACAATCTTTCGCTCTTCTGTCCTCGTTGTGTCCACACCAAATAAGAATGGCTTGACTTCCCCACTTAACGGCTTACTAGCTTTTTGCATTATGAATTTCTTGAAGGTGCCTTCAACAACAGCATTTTCTGATGCCTTATTCATAGAAATAGGTGAAGGTTTTTCTTTTTGTAAATATTAGGACCAGTTAGGACAGTAAATAAGCAATAGTGCTCTGCTACTCCCTTTCACGACAAATAACTTTTATTTTACTACCTAGCCACACCTCACAACTGCATAGAACCTCTAAATCTTAAGTAGTGTCACAATACAATTCAACTGTGAACACTCCGAACCACTCTCACCAGTGTACAATTAAATTATGTCCAAAATGTACGTCCTGACGTTTTATGTATGTCCCCTCCCAAACAAAAACACTCTCGTTCTTTAGACTATTCAATTTTTTTGGTAATTATATTTTATCACTGGAATATGAAAAGGAAAAGAATGAGGTGTCAGATAAACAAAGAATTAGCTGACTAGAAACATTCTTCATCAAATTGTTACGTAGACAGTGGCCTGTCAGACACAATTCTGAACACTTTCTGCAAACAGCGATTGTCTACATGATGTATGCTAGTCGAGACGCTCCTCGTGCAACTTAATAAAAATAATATACAAACAATCTTCTTTAAATGGCAACTTAAATTAATTGGTTTTTATTCTCACACACTTCCCGAATCACTTTCAGCAGATAAATTAGACGTCCATTTTTATTTGGGCTAGTGTATTATTACTAGTTTACTTACACTGATATTTGCATTCTGCCTAGCATTTTACCCCGTGAACTGTAATACCCCAATTAAGTAGATTGTCCTGTCATATTGTTCAAAGCTCACTTACATTAGTTTGTATAAATGAAGATGATATTCTAGAGAGATATTGCAAGCATTTTTATTATAGAACCTATTAGCTTAATTTTAATATTCCAAGAGTTCATAACAGAGCAGGGAAAAATTGCCTGGATGAGAGTTTATTCACCCTCTCTCTGTTATTTCTAAATTTAGCTTAATGCTGCTTGCTTTTTCTTGCATTCGCTAGTCAAATAGAAGATGCTACGCAGCAGTGTGATAAATTTTATCATAAACGGATATAGCATGGCAAATGATTTTCTACGATTGTTACTTCCATGACATGCTTGAAATTTTATATGCATAAAATGGACATGTAAATTTGTAAATTTTCGGATAAGTCGTGGTACGACTACAAACTGACTTGGGAGCCAAATGAGTATGGAGGCGTTAAAATGCTTCATGTTCCTTCCGACCACATCTGGAGACCAGATATAGTCCTCTACAACAAGTAATATATACACTTTCTCCTTTTATGTACCAATACGTACTCGCAAATTCATTTATTATCCTTGTTAGCTAAGTAGAAGCTTTAACGAATAAATACGATACATATGCCTGACTACCTTTGAATGGAGAGCAAAATTATCCGTTTACATGACACGATTATTGTGTTGGGCGCATAATTTTACATAATGTAGCTTTACATTTCTAATGAATATGCCAAGCATACATACATATCTGTTTCAATTACAATTTTGCACTCCATTGGCAAGTAAATATTTGCCAGTGGGCTGGAATCCATAGACACAATTAAACATTTGAAATTTGGAAGACTAAATACTTCCTATCTGAACCTGTTTTCTGTGTTGTATTGTGAGTTTAGAGTAAATGCAATGACTAAAGAGCGTAAATATACTTATTGACAGTATGACTCAAACGCACAGCAATGTCTGGCTTTCTCCATTTCTGTTTAAGTTTCCAGTAACATTAAGTTTATACAGAAACATTTAGCATTGCCCCAATCAGAAAGTCTCAAACTTTCATGTTCATAATTTTAGAATTTTCTTCATAGCATTTAGTGCCGTTATATTCTTATAGTGACGGGTGTAAAATCCATCGTTTATGATAACATGTACTTAAATAACTATACCTAAAGAATTGAAAGATTTTTTGTCCCACTATCACACTGTAGGAGTTAATTTGAAAAGTTTGAAACTTTGAATACTTCCAAAAGGCCTGTATATTGAACATGTTATATGGAGAAAGTCAGACATTTGCCATAAGGATTTCGAACCACACTGTATATAAATATTGATTGCATTACGTCATTCTGTTACATTAGAACATTCTGGCGGCTACAAAGTAAAATTAATGAAAGATCTACCGAACCAATGAAAGCTCGTCGTCTCACTTTGAACAATACAGATAATGAATCTTTTCAGCAGTCAAAATGGAAATTTTCTTTTTAATAACATTTGCCGTAACTGTGGTTAGTATTTGGTTATTAGAAACTACCGCTTATCTGAAACGTAATACCTAGTAAATATTTGAATAGATTTGAAAGCCTTTCTGTTATTGAAATTCGGAGTGGATGATACAAAAGTAATAAGTATACAGATACTACAATTATGGTCCTATTCAGCACTTTGAATGCTCTGTACATCAGTTGTTAATGGTCACATCAAACAAAATTGACATCAAAGCTGGGCAAATAAAAGGAGCAAAATAGTAGGGTGTGCATCAAAATATATTTTGATGTGACGCAGCAAGATAGTCTGATGAAAAGTGAACTAGTGATGTGACCAATTCGGAAACACTTACTGAAGCAGTGACAAAGCTCTAAAAGATTGTCACGTAGTCGGGGAGTTGATCAAATGGCAGGTGGAGAGACAGAAGTTGAAAGGACAGTTTATAATTATAATGAATAGAAGGACTCTTTCCATTCATGTGTGAGCCTGGAGAGAAAAATGTAAAGAGGAATGGTAAATATGGTTATGGGATGTGAATTGGTCTGTTGATGACAGTGCGGATGGAAACTTTGAGGTGACTCTGGCCACAAAGGCAACTCTATACCACAATGGACTGGTGGAATGGAAACCCCCAGCTATATACAAGTCCTCCTGCGAAATCGACGTCGAGTATTTCCCGTTTGATGAGCAAACATGTATTCTAAAGTTTGGCAGTTGGACTTACGACGGATTCAAAGTGGATTTGCGGCACATTGATGAAATAGAAGGGTCCAACGTGGTCGATATCGGAGTCGACTTGTCAGAATTCTACATGTCCGTCGAATGGGATATCCTTGAGGTTCCAGCAGTAAGGTACGTCCACTCCAAACTCGTATCAAATTAAAATACTAATAATATTCGGACCCACTCCTCTCTTAACAGTCCTCTCATGCTCATCAGTCCTCTCATTCTCATCAGTCCTCTCATTCTCATCAGTCCTCTCATTCTCATCAGTCACATTCCCTACTTCCATATTCATTAATTCGGAGCCAATACAAATAGCGTAAGCATTGCTCTTTACGCAAGTCTAGACTAGACAATAATCAGGCCAATAAAATACCGAAGTCTCATAATGAACAATACTTATATGGAATCAACTAAACAGTATATGTATTCAATATTTGACATATTACATTTATCATGAAAACACTTCAGGGCTAACAATTCTAGAAATCAATCAAAGAGATTGCTTTGCTATAATATGTACTATGTACTCTGATTAAAGTTTAAATGAAAATTTAAATCAATAATTTCAGCATAACAGAAATAGTTGTGGGAAATGAATTCACTCGAATTCGTTTACTAAAATAATCCATTTTGGTTAACATCCACCAGAAGAATGTAAATTTAAAGTGGCGGACTGCATTCACATCCGTTAACAATTACGCATTCGATATCTTGACAAAAAGTTACTTCAAGTAGGTTATTCTGTCCTCAAAGTTAAAAATAATAAGCCAAACATTTAAGCTTTGACATCACATATTTGTTAAAATTGTATCACTTGGTATATTTGCGGTAAAGAATGACTACCAACAAATTGGGAAAGAACTTCAAAAAGAAATTGTTTCACTTCTTCTTTTAAATTAGGTACTATACTTGATTACTGCACAACTTTAAGGCTTCTTTCTTTTGTTAGAGCATGTCCTATCTCGTTGCTACTCTGCATTCTGCTATTCATCATGGCGAATTACAATTTTGTGTTATAACAATTCATAAGTTTTTATTCAGCTGTACTAATTTTTAATGAAATTCGTCCATCTACAGAGTCAATTTCTATTCGTATACGTAGCAAGTTCAGAAAATGTAAAAAAATGGAATTCTCTTGCTCAAGTCATGGCCATAACGGTTGACGACAAACTGCAGATATGCATCGTCTTTAAAGATTGTGATTCCGTTTGTGTGTTCAAAGTCCAAAAAGCCCAAAAGTGGTAGTAACAGTAACATATGAAGTGAGGGCAAGATGCCGATACCAAATGTTAAACTGAAATTGGAGGACGCTTGAAAAGTGAAGAAAAGTCAGTAAAAGCAGGAGAAAACTAGACAGGGTTTAAAAATTCGGATATTGAATCTATCAGTAGAAAATCCTGTCAGGGCATTGAATTTTTTTTTTAGTTTCTAGTTCCTATTGACATGACTTCTTGTTATTAATTAAGTTGCAAAATTCAATGTTACGTCATTACATGGTATATATTAGTATTAGTTTCACTTCAGCCTTTCAGTAACCAGCTACTTTTGGAGACATTGAAGACAATCAGTGTAAAACTACGTTGTCGTTATTATAATGCGTAAAATAATTAATTTAATTTCCATTAGACAGTTTGGTTGGGGGAAAATGTGACTCCTTGAGGATGTAGATGGGGAAAAGAAAGTTGTGTATGTGATGAACACTGAAAGAGAGTAATGCTAATGCTAGGTACATCAGTGAGTTTTTACAGGGAGTACGCAGTAGTTGGGTATTGGGTTTGACTGGGAGAGGAGGAAAGCTTTTGGATTCTAGTTTTTTGTCAATTGCCATAATGTCTTCTTCTGCGCATATTGTGCTATGTGGTATATGTATAAAATGAGCTGGCACTAGCAGTATATGTAGAGGTATGTGATGTAGAGGGAGCGGCGTGAGATTGAATCGCATAGGTATGAGTATGCTAATATTAGAAAATACATGATTTTGCAATCTGATTTTTTGTGACACTTGATGTTGCAGGAATGAAAAGTTTTACACGTGCTGTGACGAGCCGTACTTGGATATCACCTTCAACATCACAATGAGGAGAAAGACACTTTTCTACACGGTGAATCTGATCATCCCCTGCATGGGCATCTCTTTTCTGACCGTGCTGACATTTTACTTGCCGTCGGACTCCGGAGAGAAGGTGATCTTTCTTTTTCTTCCTCCCGTCCCTCTCCCTACAAAACTATCTCCTGATCAGTGATGTACGTGGAGAGCAAGAGTTTCCAAGAGTCTTTTCAATACCAAAGGCCTAGCTGTCAAACAGCCAAATGAAAGGCTGTGTGGTTATGTTGGCCACCATGTAATCTTGACTTTCTTTCAATCCTA
>JABASH010006807.1:0-10176 GCA_019776445.1 Tomocerus maximus
GGAATGTAAAAATTACAGTAACATCTAAACATTATTATAGTTGAACTACACACGTAATACTACTGTTACACTTTTTCTTTACATAAATTTAAGAATGGACCGAATTGAAAAAACGTATTTAAACAAAATTACGTATTTATACTCTATTTTAAATAATATCTAAGGACCCTCAACGAGGTACCCTTTTTGTTGTACAAGTATGTACGGTAATTGGCGATTTGAATTAATTGACTTAGGTGTCTCTTTTTTACAACTCTTTATTCAGAATGTCAGAGTCTTAATAGAGTCTGCAGTGTGAGAACTGACTAAAGAACCTACAGGCTGGTCCTTCTATTTATAGATTTTAAATTCTGTAAGAAACACTGGTTTAGTTACAAATGTTTACCTTGCTAATTCCATTCATTGAGAATATCGAAGGATCTTCACACTACAAATTGGTCAATGTTGTTTTTTAACATCAAGCTTTGATCTATTTAAACTGCTTATTTTGTCATTATTTATCGTTTACTTGTTTATTTAATATATTATGCTAACCTATGCCAGTAAATGCTTAATTCCTTATAGCTCACTATACGCTTTTAGCTCTTATAGTATTACCATTATATTTTTAGGAAGAAACAGTAACATAGAGTGAATTGACAAATAATTTTAATCGTGAAACTATAAAATAGTTTTTTTATTCTGAATTATTAATTCCCTCACGATATTCTGTAAATTCTTTTTAGTACTAAAATTGAATCAGCCAGTGTTTAGTTGTGAAGTCAGGATGTCCTCCTTTAATTAAATTAACAGCTCCCTCTTTTCTTAGGGACACATTCGTGACATTTGGGAAGAATCTACGTTTAAAAGGAGACAACAATTGTAAGAAATTCATTAAGTGCAAATCGAAAAAAATTCTTCGTATATAATGTACTTTTATAAAGAATAGCGTAATTATTTTTAAATACTCACATCAACATCATCGGGTAAAATTCCACCATATTTGATCGGCAGGGATTCTTTAGGTGCTAGTTTATATATAGCTTCTTGCCATTCATCCCGATTGTTTCCATATATCTGAATCCTTTTCATGGTTTTCTCAGAAAGAAATGGTTTGAGAACACTCCAAACCATTGTAAATGCCATTGGTGCTGTTATTGTTAATATGTTAGATATCCATTAAATAATAAGTCCAAAAGAAAATACTATTAACCCAATTAAGTATCATTGCGATACATTAATCTTTAAAATCGATTTCTTGTCTACCATTGTCAATACCATTTATAACTAGGACTGTATTTACTGTCTCCGGGTAGTAGGCTTCAATGGTCTTTGCTTGGGTCACCAAAGCATACAATACTGTAACAAGAACGAAAAAGAATTAAGTCTTAACCGAATTAAAATTTAGCAAACCACAAAATACACCGTTTCTTCCATATTTTAGTAAAAGCTTACAATCTGCAGATGCAAATTGTCCCCAGCTTAATCCTTCGCTATCTGCAATAGTCGATATTTGAAGATATCTGTTATTGGTCTGCTGTTCAGCCATCATTCGTCGGACTAAGTAAGCCTTTCTTTCTTGGATTTGAATACCATAAAGACTAATATCTTTCTTGTATCCATCTCTTATCAATTTCACTCCGTCGATTTGACCAAAATGAAACAAAGAAACTAAAACATATGAGCAGAATAAGTTATCATTTATCATTATAGTTTATGAAGTCTAAGCTGAAATCCAAATCACTTAATTGTAATAATTACCAGGACCTCCGTCGTAATCTAGTCCGCAAACAGGTTGTGCAAATGCATCTGAAACATCTTTAGGGAGTTCTTGATTAAAAATTGATTCTAATTTCGTTTCGTCAAACCATTTTATGTACTGCAACAATATGAAAGACAATAATTCCTCTTCAGTCAAACAATTAAAAAAGCAATTTAAACAATATTTTAAACACACTTCTCGAAACATTCCTTCTGCATCTTTCAAATTGTGATTCCTTGCTGAAAATCCATATTTAAAAAGCAAATGTTAGTAAAATTTAAATCAATAATTAATTATTTTCAAAAAATTGTTCTTTGACTTGTTCTGTAGATTGTTATCTCAACCACCTCGAAGCCATCGTACTAGGTTAACATCGCTCAAGACATCCTCACCCAAATTTAGGTCCAACAAATTTTCGCGAAGCTGCGAAGATACATGGTTATATTTGTACAAACATATTCATCCTAGAATTGTATGACGGATGCAAATATTTGAATATCTTTTTTATTTAGGAAGTAAAATGGATCTTCCAATACCTTTCCAATAAGTTCAATTTCCTTATCGTTTGGTGCTCCCATTAACTTTTTGGCTATAATAGCCTTCAACGGGTCGATCAAAATATTTTTAAAATACTTGAACTGATAAGTAAAATGCTTTTGAATTATATCTGTTGAAAGAGTTGATTGGACCATATATTACGCGGAGTCTTTTGAAATACTACACACCTCTTGATGTACAAGTATACAGTACAAGTACAGTGTACAAGTGCGAGAAAATTAACAAATAGTTAATTTTTAAACAGGGAAAAATAATACACGGTCGAGACTATTATGATAACTACTATGTGTGTAATAATGTGTTGTGTTTGTCGGAAAATCCTAAACACATACTAAGTGCCATCGTTGTTAATAATATATTAGGATGACCTAGACCTAGATCATAAAAATAAGTAAAAGCTTGATTTAAGAACATGAACGATTTTTTTTGTTTCGGCTCCAGTTGTTCGGATCCCTATGCTACATACATTCGATGAGCATAAAAACATTAATACATTCATTTCATATACCAATACCATACATAATTACTAGCAGAGTGTCCTTATATCTACTTTTCTCATTCATTACTAATTACAAGTAATATTAGCTCTCAAATTATAAAGCGGAAAGTGGTTATAAATAAAATACATTGAATTTACACAGCTATACTCAAACATCCTGCGTGCTGTGCTTTGCTTGTACTACCTGTACATTTTTATGCAACCAGACAATGTTGACCATGGATATGGTTGATTATAAAGAGTTGATCAGTACTGCTTCCGTTTGCAGTTTGCAATAGAAGGGGAAGGAAGAAATTGACACACATAAAATGTACATATAAAGTGCTTTTAAGGCATCTGAGTTTGACTTTGAGCACACAAGGAAGAAATAACTATTGGAAGTTTTATTTAAAGTTATGTAAGAGCGAAGAACTTCCTATTCTTATAATAATCAATGACATTATCTGTCGCATAGGAAGTCGTACCTCTTATTACTTGTCTTATATGTCACATACTATTGGTACTATACGTAATATGTGAAATAAATAATGTAGGACAATTCCTTAAATAACGACACTTTTGTCTATCGTAGATGAAACCTCTTAGAAGCATTGGAAATGTTATATGCTAATGCTAATAATGATGAAAAGGTTATTCTTGATTTCCTCTTGGCCGAACTATTTCATTTTTCAATATTTTAGCAGAGACATCTTATCAATTTTTAAATAAATGTTTTTCATCGTGGTTTAAGGTAGGTGAGATTCAATATAAATGATTTGCACTCGAGATTTACATCATAAATAGTCATTTAGTAATGCGTATGCGTATGTCTTTATTTGTGCGGAATGATTCACTCCCTCCATAATATTGTACAAATTGAATTAGTATTCATAAACAGGTTAATTGGACTGCTGTCCTCCCTCAATTAAATTAATAGCCTCCTCTGTTTTTAGGAACACATTCATGACATTTAGGAAGAATCTGCGGGTGAAAAAAGATAACAATTATCAGTTAAATGAGATTCATGAAACAAAAGTCGAAAAAACTGTAACGTGTATATTTAGGACAATAATATGTAAATTATTTTTTACAGATACAAATAGTAACTCACGTCAATATCATCGGGTAAAATTCCACCATATTTGATCGGCAGTGATTCTTTAGGTGCTAGCTTATATAAAGCTTCCTGCCATTGTTGACGATCTGTTCCGTATATTTGAATCTTTTTCAATGTATGCTCAGCAACAAATGGTTTGATAATGCTCCAGAAAAATGTAAAAGCTCTTGGCGCTGTTAATAAGATAAATAACATCAAAAGATAAAATACAGAAAAAATACTTTTCATTTAATTTTATCATTAAATACGGATCAAACCATTTATAACAATGATTTTATTGACTACTTCGGGATAGTATGCTTCAATGGTCTTAATGTGGGTCACCACACAATGGAGTACTGCAATAGGAACGAAAATATAAAGTCTTAATCCAATAGTAATTGAAACCCAAATAGTTAAAATTTTACAGTCTGTCGATGTAAATTGTCTCCAACTTAATCCTTCGCTATCTGCAATAGTCGTCATTTGAAGATATCTGTCATTCTTCTGCTGTTCAGCCATCATTCGTCGGACTAAGTAAGAGTTCCGTTCTAGGATTTGGATGCCATAAAAACTCATTTCCTTCTTGTATCCATCTCTTATCAATTTCAATCCGTCAACTTGACCGTATGGCCACACAATAACTGTCACATAAAAATAAATCATCATTAAATATGATTGTAACTGCACAATCAAGTTGAAGTAAACTTTTATGTGAATTACTAGGGCTTCCGTCGTAGTCTACTCCGCAAATTGTTTGAATTAATGTATCATAAATTGCTTTTGGAACTTCCTTCTTAAAAACTGATTCTAGTTTCATTTCGTCGAACCATATTATGTACTGTAACAATATCAAAGATATTAATTTCTCCACAAAATAATCAAAAAATGATTAAGTTTACTCACATCTCGAAACATTGCTTCTGCATCTTTCAAACTGTGATTCCGTGCTGAAATGCAATATTGATCCACAATTAATAAACACAGTTACTTGAAATTCAATATGGTTAAAACTTTTAATAATGTCTCATTTGATTTACCTCGAATCCATCGTACTAGATTTATGTCATTTAACACTTCCTCACATAAATCTAAGTCTACTAAGTTTTCTCGCAGCTGAAAATAAGTGATGAATACATTAAGGTTATATTTTAAAACACACTGAGTTGTATTTAAATTCATAAGTTTTCGCATAGGTATTTATTTTGGCACGTCCTTTATAATCCCAAATATTTTATACACCATAGATATATAAAGATATACCTACAGTCTATGATATACACAGGTTCAATGAAAATAATTTCCGATAGAATCCAATCCAACGTACAGAATCTTACAGAATTATTTATAAACATCATTTTGAATGCATGTATTCGGTTGAAGCATGAAGGTCTCATTTTGGTTTAAAATATTTATTCTGACTTATTATGTTTTGTAGCTATTCAACCACACATTAATGAATCTAAGATGACATGACATAACTTTGAACTTGATATGCATTTGAAAACTTATAAGTTTTAATACAAATCGATAGACTCAAATCATGACATACCTCTGGTAAATAATGAAGCTATTTATATAAAAGATAAGAATTGAACATGCTATAATTTATAATTGGTATACCTTTCCGATGAGTTCTTTCTCCTTATGGTTTGGTGTCCCCATTTTATTTTCGTGTAGGTTTTGACCTTGCCGATCCGAAATCCGAATCGATTTCCTTTTTTAACTAAATAAGTAATACACTAGTTTAACTGACAATTGTGCTGCTTTTGTGGTAGTACTTTCGAGCAAGGAGTTGAAACCGAATTGAGCAATAATATATATCTTCCACGGAGTTTCTTTGTCTGCTGACTGGATAAAAGCAAAGCAACTAAGATACATGTCCTACAACTTTCCAAGTGAGAAAATTGATAATCTTGAATCACATGAATATAAAAATTACCGTGGAAAAAAACAAGTAGTCTACTTTTGGTGCACGATAGATTTTGCTCTAAGTATGTAAATTATTATAGCTACAAATAGTTACTACAATTGCAATCCAAGTACCTTCCCTAAGGCCACAAAGTATTACATAGCAAGATAGCAAGTATGGTATGATACATTCCAGAACATATTCAATATTATATAGCTAATACTATACCATCTATTACTTCCATACATCATCATGCAGTTTTGCTTAGTTTTCTTAATTTTCAAAATATATATTTAACTGTGAGATACAAAAATGCGGAAAGTAAAAAAAGAATTTGGATTTGACATGCACAATGAATAAATTTATAATTGAATGTACATCCATGTAACTGGTACTTCACTGTGTTCATTGTGTATTCAGCATTTCGTGGGAATTATTATTTGCATGATTTCTATGCATGAATTACATTTCTTCTTTATGCAGCCATAGCAGACTTCCAGAATACTGACATTGACCATAGACAAGAACGTGCCGTGTATTTATTAATTTATTGTTGTTGGCTAGAGTATAGATAAGTATTTATATTTGGTAACTGGTCACAGGGGTTGGCTATATAGGTTCAACAATTCAACATGCATTTTCCCAACAGCAAAACCGTATACACACCCGCCTTAACACCGGTAGTACTTCGTGCCCCAAGGTATGCTCATTTCTTCATTGCTATGGACTTAGGGATAATTGGCTACTCCATCACTGCATGCAGGTTTACCGAATTAAACCGATCACTTTTTGTAGAGCAGCACTTTGCATAGCTTAGAGCCACTGCGCCTTCCTGCGTATAATAACTCACATTAAATTAACCACCTCGACATGGGACACTAGATTGTGTGTTGACCCCCTCGGAGTTGTCGCTAATTTTTTTGAGTGAAAAGTGAAAATGCGACTCCGAAATTGGAAAAATGATTAGGTTGTAATTATCATAGTTACCTGTCTGCAAATCATGTAAACTATATCTTAATTACTTACTCTTTCCTTAACTTAAGAGTATTATGACCTTTATCGCTGTTACATTTTAAATCGGATTGTATTTACATGTTTAAGAATCACTAATCAAAGGTAGAAACTAGAAAGTATAGTAGTTTAGATAAGACAAGCTAACTAAAAAAGGTTGTGTAGGCAGCTAAAGTCTATAATATGCATAATGTGAGCATAAACTTCCTTAACGCTTTTTTAAGGCATTATTTTTTTGATTCACCCCCGGCATAAAATTATTGCCATAAAATCTAAACCTGGCCAAACCTGACCTACCTAATTCATGATTTTCTGCCAAAAAGATTATGCAAAAGACTTAATTAGCCTTTTTTGGTTCAAAATATCATTTCGTTCAGTTTCGAGATTAGATTTTCTTAAAAATATTGGAAATGATGGTTAATATTTTTGATATCATCAACTAAGTATACTTCTTTTTTCACTCTTTAACAGTGACAATCAATTGGCATTTTGTAATGTACATACTTTCTAAACCTTGATTTACAGATCATTGGACAGTACTGGACAATTATTGAGGAACAAATAAGATATTTCTTTAGTGTTCTAAGAAAAGAATATTTTTTATTAGAACAAGCACCAATTTAGATCTTTAACATTTCCAATGAAAATCAATTGACCCAAAAATGACCGAATGGGGTAACATTCGATAACAAATAGGAATAGTAGAGAAATAGAAATAGCCACATAAAAGTAATGTGTATAGTGTAATACTAATTACACTATATACAATACTATATACAATACATTATATACAATGAGAATACAATTGCAAAACATTTTGCAATACATAGCTATGACCGGCGCTTAGTAATAAGTATTTGCACTCTTTACTTATACTCTGAAACAATGATGAGCACGAAACAAAAACAAAATACTCCGACTAAAATGTTCAATAAAAATAATTAATACTAAATAGGAAACGCGACCGAAGAGTATACTAATCACATATCAGATGCTTCACATGATTCATCAGATTCTTTTTCATTTCCGTTTGTTTCTTTGCTGGAATTCCTATTGTTCTCCACAAACTACAAAATGATCATGCAGAAGATTAATAATTTTATTATACGAAACAGAATACGTTTTACGTATCTTTAACAATGATTTAAATAGATCATTTCTTACATCAGTGTCATCCGGAGCAGTTCCCCCTGAAAATTTCAATAAAAGTTTTATCACTAATCTGCAATTCATTTGGCACTCTGATAACCGCAATAAGCAATTTCTGAACATCTTTTTTATAAATCAGTGCTTCTATATAAAACGAGGTGGGTACCGTATGTTGTTGTAAATTGATCTTCATCTGCTACAGCTAGAATGGCTTCTCTCCATTTTGATTTATCTGATCCGAAAAATTGGAGTTTGGCTCCAGTTCTTTCCGAAACAAAAGCTTTAACAAAATTCCAAGCTACTCCAAAAATTCTAGGAGCTAAAAAAATACAATTCAAATTAATTATGGCCAAGACAAAATATGAAATTCTTCTCTATTTTCCTTCATGATAAATACTAAAAAAATTCGTACCGTTTACAATGAAGGCCTTATTTGCAACTTCGGGATAATTAGCTTCAAAGATTCTAACCATTGTAACAACACCGTCTACACCTATTGAATTAAATATTTGAAAATGATTCAGATAATAAAATTATTAGATATGATAGACGATCGAAGTAATTAACAAATGTGATTTTACATACAGTCTCTAGAAGTCAATTGTCTCCAACTCAGGTTTTGCATATCTATGATTATCGAACATTGCACGTAGTAATCTTTTCCTTTTGACTGCTTCCTCATAAGATACCACATCTGCTCAAAATATTGCAAACTCATACGAAGCCATTCCTTTTTCATTCCTGCATTCATTGTTTTCACTATGTCCCATTTCCCTTCATAGAGTAAAATTACATTTTTATTAATACTTTTCATAAAATATTTCCTTGTAAAATACAAAAATTTCTTGAAAGTAAAGTAGGCTTACCTAAAGGAATAATTGCAACTGCAAATAAATAAATAATAATTACATTAGTTTCCTCACATTAACATAGTATATGTATATTTATTTAATTACAACATATACTATTGTGATCGTAGTAGTCTTCTCCTACAACCACGATACAGTAGTGTTTCAACATTGGCACAAATTGTAATAAAAGTAGGAAACTAAAGAGAGGTTGGGATCTGGAACTTGGCCAATTCTTTGGATTCCAGGAAGGCCGTCTACGCAGTTTGTAATGTCATTGGTCATTGTAGACCATTACTTTATTAACATCTTTTATTGCTGAGACAGGATCAACTTTTCAAACAAGCCATTTTTGTTTAGAAAGGAAAATTTGAGTGGGGCAATGGAAAATTTTGCATTTGAAACCCAAAATTCAAAATAACATTGGTACATTTACAGTTTTCTTTTTTGGAATTATATACATACTTTCACAATCAGAATGTTGGAGTTATGTGAAAATTATGTACATTCATGGCTTGTTTTTATTGTGTCATGAATTCTTAATGGCAAAAATTCGAACTCGACTCTAAGCATTGACATTCAAGTCTCCACCTTTACCTTAAGTCGTGCCGTAATTACTATAAAATTAGAAATACTATATTCATGAAATCTTACATGGACATCCATCTCTATCAAATCCACATACTTGATAAGGGTTATCTTCTTTAAGACCCTCAGGTGCTTTCCATGATAAAACTGTGTCTACGTCAACCTCAGCCCTCCATTCCACATTCTAGGGATAAAAAGAGAGCAAATGTTAGATAATTCGGACAAAACACTTACGTAATTCCCAAATCTCATGTACCAGACAATGCAATTTTAGTTGTGCTAAGGCTTTTTCTTTACAGAGAGCTGGAATTCTTGAAGGCAGAGCTCAGGTTTTTGCCCGACACAAATGCATCTTATAAAAAGTGGATTTTCTACATAATTAAATTGCATATACTGGTTCTCAGCTATAGTGATTGACTTTTATAGGAACGTTGTACAACTATCATAGGAAAGTTATACTGCCAAGCTGTGACTTCAAAATTGTATAAAGTACAATTCTCTCCCGATGCGCAATACTACATAATAACAATGAACAGAACACTAACTTAAAACACATAATGGACTATGCAAACCTAGGAAAATAAATGCTTTCAACAATGTACTGATTAATCACAAAAATATTACATAACTAACTATATTAGGTATCAACTCACCACCACCCGAGTTCGAAAACCCCCCCTATTCGAAAACCACCCCGCTAGACAACCACCCGGCAGACTACCACCCTGTTAGACTACCACTCGGTTAGACCACCTCCCTGTTAGAAAACCACCCGATACTAAAACTAGGATAAGG
>JABASH010006808.1:0-10175 GCA_019776445.1 Tomocerus maximus
CGCTTTTAGCAGCTACTTTATATTTACTAATTATATAGTTATACGAAGTATTATTTATAATGTGCAGATATGGAATGCAGTTCCGTCTATTCATCTGCTCTCTGTTGGGAATAGTTAAATGTACGTAATACTCGCTCCTCGCCGATCCTAGACGAGAATATGTTTTTCTAACGAACAGAACCTTTGGGACCCGAGTCTTTTCTTTCCTAATGTGTAAGGTATCTTCCCTTCTCCTCTATTTACTATATTTATTTAACTACGATCGTTTCTTAGCAGATTATGTTCCACCTAATGGTTATTTATACCCCCATAGAAAGTACTAACTTGATGATGTTCTAGCTTTTGGCTGTAACATTGCAATGTGCACCGCATTGTTCGTAATATTGCTGTTACATGCAGTGTACAGTAAAGCACTGTTATACATGTATATGTGTAGGACTGCCTGTCTCCCTTTTGTAGGAAGTTGTGCACGTCTCTTTTTTATTCAAGTAATATTTATCTTCTGCTCCTTTCAACTGTAAAACTATTTTCTTTCTTTCACACTAATCTCATACTTATGCCCCTTTACACTTACGTCAGTACGAGGAAGGCTAAATAGAAATCGATCTTTATACATTTAAAACTTCTTTTTTATACTTAACTGCAGCTTTTGAATTTACCTGGTACAGCAGCCTGTAAAGTACTACTCACTTATATCTCACCTCTTTCTCAACTTTGTGCATTTAGTCAAGAGAAGTCAAGGGTTAGTGTAGTGGTATAGAAAGAAGTCAAGTTTCCACTTGCGATACAAATAACCCAATCTCAAAGGAGAAATGCCAAAGCTTGTTAGACCGTAAGTAGATTTATTTCGCTCAGAACGTCTCACTCTATTCTTTTTCCCAAGAGATTCTACCCACAGCTACCTACACATTTATTGAATTTTATACTCCGAATTGAGCAAGAATTCATTGGAAATAATATAATAGGTACACTTAAGTATTGGTAAACTTTAAATACCTGAACTGTTATAGCATTTTCTAGTAACTATAATTTTAATATTCATAATATGTGTTCTTGTTTGAGCTAAATGCTACAGTAGTGATTATACATTACTGGAACTTGAAACACTTAACCCTGCTAAATTTTAAGCATAAAGTGACATACAAGTAAGTACGCTATCAGACTTTCATCAAAAAATCTTAAACAGGCAGAGACATTTGTTAGAAATGACTCTCACATTGAAATTGATTTGCCAAACTGTCTTTTGCCATACGTTTAGCAATGCTATAGCATTCCGCGTAGGCCCTACGTAAAGTAAAGAGCTGGTTTGAAGACCAATCTTTATCATCCCGCAGGAAAATGATTCTTGCCCTAGGTCCTAGGTAGTACAACTCCATGAAGGCAACAAGAATGCAAGTTTCCAATGAAGTAGCAAGAATACCTTCCGCATCGATTTTTTCTACAATAATAAGTAACATTAGTAACACGTCACGCTAAACGAAAATCATTGCTAACAAATGACTGTGTGGGTGAAATTTTTATACATCTACAGCTCCATCAACTCTCAGCCCTGCACACGGTTTTTCCAAACCAGCTAGAATGTATCACATTTCCTTGTATCATTACCCCCTTAATATATTGTAATGGTATACTAATGTACAATCGTTCAGTTTCTTGCAGTTCAAAGTGTTACTAAAAAGGGGCAATGACATTTTTTGTCCTGTCAAAATCAAATAGGAGATATGTCACTGTCATTTCACTTCCCTTGTGCTTCATTATTTCCAGTATATGCAGAACCCACAAGAATTCGACAAACAGGCAAATCATGATGAAAACATGACATTATGCAATTCGGCAAATATCTATACTATCATCTGACCAATCCTTACAAATATCTGCCTAAGAGCTTACAGATATAAAGTACTATGAGGTTTGTACTTCTTTACCCCAGATTTTATAGGAATTTAGTGAAATCTATCCGAAAAGCTAAAATTCAGTACAGGAAACTATTTTTAAAATGTAGGGCAGAATTAATGAATTCATGATTTGCGTTTTACTAACCTGGTTCTGGTCTCTGGCTGTCTACATACAATTTTAAAAACCACTTTTTCTAAAAGCTTTCGTCAGAAAGACATGACATGCAGTTAAAACAACAAAAATGTCCGTTGCATGTCGCAGTGAAAGTGTCAAAAGACATTTTACAAAGCAAATAAGCTACGGCAAGAAATCCATTTGGCATTTGGATTAGGTTTTCTTGGCTGATCGAATGTAAAGGAAACCAAACAATAATATTGAGATTTCTTTCTCAGGAATCTATTCGCATTTTACATTATGGTTTCCTTTCATGCAGTACAGTTCCTTTCATACAGTACAGTTCCTTTATCATGTACATATTATACCATTATAATAATACAGAAATTATATTCAATAAAATGTGCTACGATTTTAGTGTAAAACTAAATACAAACTTTCCATATCATAGCAATAGCAGGTAAAATTTAAAGTTAATTAAGTTCCCGTTTCTCAATATGATCCTAAATATGACGAAGGACGAAATATAATTCATTGTGGTGAATATTCATCATGTCATGTAAAACTCGATAGAATTACTGATACAGTATGCGGCTTGATACGGATGGATGCTCATTTGCAAGTCCACGAGGGTTAGCATTTGCTGATGGTCGTTCGTGATAATGTCGATCGTAAGTCAAATCATTTCCCTGAAATAGTGCTGATTGCATTATAAAGTATCAGCTAAGAGCTTTAACATTGTGGCCTATAAGAAGTAAAGTTGATATTATCCTCTCCCTTGAGATGCAAGAGAAAGTCCTCAATTTTCACTTTCCGAAGGAAGGAGGATGGATGCGAGTGAGCATAAGAGTTTCCACTTAGCGCATTTATATTCTTAGGACAATTCTATTCTATAGTTATCCATAGTACCATACATCTCTAAATCTCTACGTATAGAAAAAGACTTCAATTACCAATACTACTCTTGCCCGCGTGGACTGTCAATATGGCCCCGACTTTTTTGGTGTTTGTTCTGGTTCCAAAGAGTCAAGGATTATTGATTTACATTTAATTGCATATTCGTAAACAATGCATATGCATATGGAAGAATGAGAGACAAATTGGTAAAATGATAAAAATACCTATTTAATGAATACTACAAGGTTACCTGCAGTATTTCTATTGCCAATTATCATCCAATCATTCCGGACTAAAGACATCAAAGAGGAATGAACACTCAGAACAGTTGTACATAATAAATAATGCATTTGAAAGTACGAAATACCGCAAGAGTGCCGCGGGTTATTTACCACTAGAATATTTATGCCAATTTTATTAAATAGCACTTATGCAGCTTCAATTTCGAGGTTGATTGACACAGAATAGTTTCGATAACATTGAATGCATGCAATCACATATAAACTTTAGTGGCTATTGTGCATGTGTAAGCCGAGCACATCTGATATCATATCACAACAGGAAAGTCGGATAAAAGAAGCAATTCCCAATCTATTCATACAGAAATATTACGTTTTAGTAGGAAGTAATGAATTATGCAGTGCAGATTCAGACTGCATGGCACTTCGATCGAATACAGAACTTTCTTGCTTACAACTTAAAACATAAAATAGGAATGAACTACATATACGGGAAATGTGAATAACGTAGATTTCTAAGTCTGATAAAAGTAAACCGTGTCGTTTCGTTTTGCGAAACACGATGTACATTGTACACGATACGATTCTCTGAACTCACCTCTCTACATAGAGGCAGTCAGATGCATTGTGTTTAGTAGGTTTATACTTTATACATCTTCACTTCTTTCGGAGATGTGAGTGACTGGAAAATCTAAACAACGCGAAGTTGTTTTTGTCGGTCGACTCGACACGCTTCAATAACTTCCGTCGATATTTCCCGCAGCATCAAATGAATCTCTTTCTTGCAACTTATTTTTGCGATTCTTTTATATTTTATGTTTGAACCAGCTTAGTAATATTATATAACTGATGCACATCTCGTAAAAATGGAATGAAAACACAGTCTGTGTTGACCTACATATATTGCATTAGGAGCAACGTAGTTATTGTCTTACGAATTCTTATTAAGTAGAATAGAAAATCCTAGGTGCCTCTGCCAAAATTATCAACCCTTCTGTTTGCTTGTTTTCGAGATTGGCTAACCAACGTCAGTTGAAATGCCAAACATACACTATAACGGAAATCGACATTTATTTTATCTACCTAACCAATTAGCCTAAAGACAAAAGAATTCCTGAAAATACGTTTGTGATTAAATTGGAGGTACATTAATATAGTAAACTTACCAAAATGTCCTTGAAATGAGACAAGATCCAAGAAGTTTCTACAAACATTTTCAATCTTTATGTTTCCTCCTTTTTGCTGCAGATCCAAAATTAGAGCAATCCAGGTAAATAAATAATGCTCTTGCCAATGCCAGTTGCTGATATCAAATGCAGGTTTCCACAGACAAAAGAAGTTCAGATTCTTCACTCATGTTCGTCAAACATCGACCGGGACAAGAGTCTCCTGCGTTTCCATTAGGATTTGGCCATGGAATCAGTCTCTCAGGATTTGTCACGTAGCCCAAGCCATTCTCACACATTCTGTTTGTCTGCACCGAACTTCAAAATTGTTAACATTTTAAATTATTCAACACCATTTCTATTATATCACCAGTCAATACCATGCTGTGTGCGACATTTTCGTCTAAATTATATATACAGGTTTTTTCTTATACAGAAAAAGAGTAAGGACTGTTTCAATTGCGGAAATTATTTTGCAAATCAAAAGCTTTTTTACTTTTTCCCTCGTTGATTTATTTTTATTCACATTTTTCTAAGTAGTTACGAAGTAACTATTAAGAATTTTCCATTAGATTTCCAAGAGCAGTTCATTGAAAAGGGAAAATTATTGGAGCAACGCAAAACGCAATATCCATATCTGTCTGCCAGGAGAATTTAGCAGAGAAAAACAGTGCAAGCTGACATGAACAAGGTATTCTCGTTGCTGATCTAATACAGTGCAGAAAATACAGAATTTGAATTTTTAATATTTTGATTACCTGGATTGAATACGATCAGTATGGGCATTTTGATCCATAGTGGAGCTTGAGGCTGAGATTGGAATAATTGCCTCTTGATAATGACACGGAAGTTCCAGTAGGACTTGAATTTGGTAAAAGAAAGCAAGAAAAGTGAAGAAAATGATGAAGACGAGTAAAATCAATGCCAACACTTCTGCCATCTAACCTAACCGAATATAGGTTTTCCTGGCTCTGTCTTTTCTAGATTTTCACTTGCTTTTCTGTTTAGATGTGTAATTGTTATTATGTAACAAAGAAAACAAAGAGAATTAATACAATCAAGGACAAGATAGATGTACTATGCCCTAAGTAGTTATTTCTTGATAAAATTATTTTCGAACAAACAATGTATTTGCAAAGAGATTTCTTTTGTGTAGGTCGGGTCTAAAAGTGCACAAAGATGATCATCTATAGGGATGATGGTAACATTCTTCAGCTTGCTTACTGGTTCCGTGTTCAAAGTAAACTGCAAAAGAGACGAGAAATAGGCTCTTCTTTCTATGATTATGATTACGTACTTATTATTAGGTATGGTATGTAGTGCTGTGGAGGTCCTGCGGTAGATGTTACGATATCTTTGCACGTCTGCTTATTTTTACATACTAAATCATTTGATGCACTGAAATGGAACAAAAGGAAAAGTTTTGTTTAAAGGAAGTAAGTATGTAAAGAAAACGGAAAGTTTAAAGAATAAACTTCCAAAAAATTATGGACGCAACCGCAACAGAGTCTTGTGTGTCTATAATCACTACATTATTATGCATTACATTCCTTTTACGACTAAGGGCTTTTGTACCCGAGCACTTCTATGTGTATGAGAATTAGATAGAGATATCTCCCTTGGGTTTGAACGCAGAAACTTTTATAGTTATGGAAAGGATAACTCTCTTGCCAGCCTATCTCAGTGTGTCACATTTAATTCTCAGAGAATTGAATTTCTTTTGCCACAGCCTCTTTGTGCCTTCAAGGTGTGTTCTTTAATTAAAAACACATCTCCAATTAGTCGGATGAGTTAAAGGAGCATCCTAAGGATACAATATTATCTCAAGTTGATGTTGTTGCGTTAATGTATTCCCAGTAATTAATTATAATGTAACTATGTCACAAGCTAGCCGATAGTTAACTTTGTTTACTATCTCGAAGGCAATTACTTACTACAAATAAATAACTTCATCGAAATACCTACTAATTGTGTTGTAGTAATAATTGCGACATCCAAAACCGAGAGTATCAGCAAATGCAATAATAATTTTCTGATGGGGAAACCAAAGAAATGCTAATCAGGTTATTCTTTCTATAGGTAGACAGTTTATTTTTCATTTTTCATAGACAGTCAAGAAATGCAAAGGTTCTACAGGACAATAAAATGGCACACAGAAGTTCACAGGAGTGTAGACAATACAGTATACACACAGTATAAAGTAGGATCTACCAGACTAACACAATAAATATTAGAGTACAAAGAGCACACATGAACGGAAACGAATAGCACAGAGAGCAAGATAAATCTCTTGCTCTCATCTAAAGTTGAGTAATAAAAAAATAAAGGAAAACAAAAGTTTCCGCAGGTTGGAGTCAGTTGAATGAAGACTTGGTCTGACACTGGCACTGATAGTAGCTCTAAGAGGTATCTACGGAATACTTTTACAGTAATAATGGAGAAGAGCTAAGAGTTAGACAAGAAGGTAGACACAAGATATCATTTACAGCTCTTTTGAATTTCCTTTGTCGACTAGTTAAATCATGATAAGCAGAAGGGAAGAGAGCCCCACGGAGGACTTGGAATGTCGAGAGTTTGGACTTGCTGGTTGAGATGTTGGATTTGACAGGAATTGGCTTGTATTTAAGGAGCACCATAGGCAGAAGAACCAGAACCGCCAGAGAATCCACCCCCAGAGAATCCACCTCCAGATCCACCGCTGAATCCTCCGGCACCACCTCCGAATCCTCCGGCGCCACCACCACCGCCGCCAGCACCGCCATCCTTGTAACGGATGAAATAAACTTCGGGCTTGGCTGGACGGCTTGGTGCTGGTCCACGAACACGGATATTTGAGTTGGCTTCTCCTTTCTTGAGCAAAACGTAAACAAGAGTCTTTTGTTCGTTTTGCTCGGGCAAAACGACTTCTGTTTGCTGAGAACTAGATGAAGATGGAGCTTTGACGAAAATCACGTTCACGTGACGGTCTCCTCCTCCAGGAACACGAATTACTTTGGATTGACTGTCCACAGGCTCATCAGGGGCCACGTGCTTCAAATTAAATGAGAGTGTTATAAATGACTTTCTTAGAAAACCGCAGCAAATGTAAGTATGAAATATTTAATTTACCACGTAGACGTGTCTGTGAGTTTGTCCGCCGCCACCGCCGCCGCCACCTCCGGATCCACCTCCGAAACCAAATCCTCCACCACCACCATTGCCTCCTGAAAATATTGAATTAAAATTGTAATTTCTTCTGATATAATAATTAGGTATTAAAAATCTGATTGAAAAAAAGAGGTACCATCTCCGAATCCGCCTCCACCACCGCCTCCTCCGAGGAAGAATCCTCCGCCACCGCCGCCACCACCACCTCCTCCGGAGTATCCACCGCTGCCGCCAGCACTGGCAACTGCGACTAAACAGGCTACAACCTGAAAATTTACATTGAATAATTATTTCATATTTTCAAATAGGACTGCTTTGAACTGTAGTGGCTAATAAAATTTTCATGCTGGCTTACCACGAAGGTCTTCATGATAAGATGAGCTTTGAGATTAGTTTGGAAGAAGAGATGATGAGAAACTGATAATTTTCGAGAGAATTCTGCTCGCTTATAAAGGTCTTCAAGATTCTCGTGTAAAGGTAGGAGGATGAGATGAGGGGACTGAATTATTTTGTTGAACGAAATTAATTATATCGACTTAGATTTCCTATACTTAGGTTGATATATCTATAGTTCTATTAAGTGTGCGTAAATATACAGTAAAATATTCAGGGACTATTTAGTGTCTGCAACTTTTTAGCTGTTTTATTTGGTCTGTGCGCTGTTCGTCTGTCAAAAGTCAAGTGTCGAGCCCAAATGGAGAGGAGACCAGTTCTGTCTTGTTATTCTAACGTTACTGCAGTTGATTCGACTGCAACTAAAGACCATAGGGGTTAGTTTATGAGAAATGCATTTAAGTTAACTAGTACATCCTTAGGTATAGGCACTTCTATTTTCCATGGAATGTACAAATTACATAAAAGCATTGCTAACACATATTTTACAAACAGTTATCTCGCTTTGGAAATACAATGGGACATTTGAGCACATCTTACTTATTGTGAACATGCACTCTATCACTTAAAACATAAAGATGCTTTAGATTATCCATATTATGTACCTTATTGCAATAGCAGTATATTGTATATAGGCAGTTCAATTACCTGTTTACTTCATTCACCACACGATTGAACTAAACCTACCTCTTGTGTATGGCATTATGCGATTCATTACTGTGTGAAGCCAAAGATGTTTAACTAGTTATATCTGTATTTACTACAAGTAATGTTTGTACATATTACAATATTGCATTATATCCTTACATGCACTTATTATGCACATGCAGTCCACCTACAAAGCAGCTTGGGCATATGCCTAACGAAGTAATATTATTTAGCACTAATCGCTCATAAGATCAACAGAAACGAGAATTTCTGCCGAGAGCTGCACTCTTTTAATATTATTATATATAGAGTACCTAAAATAATTACTTATACTTATACTTACGAGTGAGTAATAAGGAATGTGACTACAGGTATATTATGACAACAAATGCGAAAGTATTGCTATATAGGTAGGCAAATTACATAAGCTATAATGCATAATGCAAACAGACAGTAATCCTGTATGCATCTCTTTAATAGGGCAATACGATTGTATAACATATTGTTTATTGCCTAGAATAGTGTGTCATCTCATTTTATTTTTGCAGAAAAAGTGTAATCTATACTCTCAGTCTCGGAGTGCATTCACTTGACAATAAGCTACATATAGTAATGAAGATAGGCAATACACTTAGCTAGTGAAGGAAAACATCTAAATGTAAATACCTAAGGAGGAGTAATCATGTTTAAGTACCTGAGTATGGCTACATAAATATATCATTAGCATATTCAAACAGCATTTGTATAAGTCAGGTTAACATTATCTCATCTGTTAAAGTCAATTATTGTTAGTCGTGTGGTGAAGCTGCGGATATGTGAAGATGGTGCGGTAATGTAAGGCAAAGGAACCCATACCGACCGATGTCTACTACCCATAGCGATACACTAGACCAGGTGGAGTCTGCTAGTCTGCAGTTCATATTGCATTACTTGCACATACCTATTGTTTTGACTTTTGCAATAAACAAGTGGAATCTTCTGCTAAGGTACTTTTACCATCTTCTGAAGCTGGACGTGTGTGTGTGTGCTTTGTAGGTTATCTCTTGAAGCTTTTTACGGCCTTTTTATAGCTCTTCCGTGTCATCTCAATCATTTGATGTAATGATACCTCAGAAGACTACTTGTTTATTACAGGCAAGTTTTTATTATTTTCTGTGCCTAATTTTCATGATTTTTCAAAAGTAGTATTATTATCCTCTGATTAACATATACACACTTCCATATGCATTATGCAAAACGTTGCCAATCTTCTTATTTGACATATTTTTGTTTGATAAACATAATCATAAATACACAAACGAACTAGAAATGTATAATGTAATGGTGGCCTAGATTTTTGATTGGTGTAAGAAGATGTATTAACTGGAAATAAATGTTTTGCTGTGCGGGTGTATAATATTGTAATTAGTGCCTATAGGTACGTTGATATAGTGGTACTGCAATGTGGAAACAAGAATACTAGATGATATGGTGTATAATAGAACGAATCAGACAAGTTATTAGATTCGAAAGGAAAAATTAAATTAATTTTCCTTTACTGTCGACCTCTCACTGACTGACATCTCTCTTGTTACATATTATCTTCATTAATTCTTATTTTTGGTAGGTCATTATTACCCTATTGCTAACAGCCATAATTATAAAAGTACTCAGCTCTGCTTCTTGGACATTAAAA
>JABASH010006809.1:0-10175 GCA_019776445.1 Tomocerus maximus
TATTGACTTTCAGCCCAGTTATATACTGGGCTGAAAGTGTATTTATAATTTCTTTTCGTTGAAAGAAGTTATGTAGGGATTGACCACACAAAAAATAGTACACTGACAATTTGCAGATGAATGTACTTGTAGATTGAATTTAAATTACAATACAACGTTAGTTCCATTTCTGATGTAAGAGTAATCGTGTAGGAGGGTGAGTGCACAGAAATATGCCAAAACTGAACTAAATTACTCAGTCATGTATCTGAATGTTGTTCACAAGTCACAATCACAATACTTATTCAAATGAAAATCAATGTTACGTTTTAACTATGCTTTTTCAGTGTTAATTTCAAAATAAGCATATTATAGTGTTAAGCATACCACAGATACTACAAGAAATAAACCATTTTTATCCAAGATGTATTTTTTTCTCATTGTAGGACATGCGAGAGCTTGCCCGGACTTGAATAAACTATAAACACTTTATTGTCACATGTGTCATGAAAAGTCATTTCATTCGGTTGGATCGATATATACGAACGATATAAACGAACAAAAACTTACAGATAGAATGTTTTTGTGCAAAATTAATAATAATTCCCGATAACCTAATCTTACTTTTTCAATATGCAGTCTTCGTCTACTCTGAGTCTGAGTATTTAAACTCAGCATAAAGTTGTATAGTAATAGTAATATGTATATCCTGTAACTTAATTTGAAACATCTTTCCTCATTCATAGTACAAATGTACCTCTCATTGTTTTCCAAAAATTGCTATTGACGTCCTAAAACTTGTTTCAGTAAATGAAGGCAAGATAATGCCACTAATTTCATTTGAAAAATCTTAGCATGCAAAACCATATTATTATTTTAGCTAACAAACTACTATGGTCTGATGAATCACGATTACACATTTGCAGTAGTTTGTTATTTACATAAATAGTAGACTATATTATTGTAGGATAGAAATGGCACAATGGAACGTGACATAGCATTATAATTTATAATTGTAATAAGATCATACATATATTCTACAGGCATCTATATATACTTGTGTCTACATTATAAGCACTACATATAGGTATTGTTTCGCTTGGTTATGGATAAGTTAGGCAAATAATATAGCACGTGAAAAATTTTCAAGGTCGAACAACTAACTTCTAACTACGTAAGTGTGTATGCATACATGCCTGTGAGTTAGATGTAATTATTAAAGTTAGATTCTTAGTGCAGTAGTGCCGAGTATTTATGTATAGCGATAAGTATAAGTATGCAAGATAGTAGACTCAAATCACATAACGTAGGTGTTCTTAGCTCTTATTATTTACTTTTTGAAGCAAACTAAAATATGTGCCTCTATTTGCATATTTAATTAAGTAATGAATTTCTTTTCGTGTTTAGCTACCAGTACTACCCTTCAATCACTTTAACTTAACTAATTGATATAAGCAGCTTGTTAAACATTCTTTGAAGTACAAATTCTATTTTTAATGTGTATATGTATACCTATGAGTTCTATTCATGGAGTTTTGAATAATGTAATAAAACTATCCACTTAGTATATAGTTTTTTAGCCCCAAATTGTTTTGAATCTACTGTAATGCATACAAATACAAAATAAATGTAAAGAGCTAATAAATTCTTTTTTCCTGGTATGAAATGTGAATCATCACCACACAATTCACAATGAGATTGAAACTAAGAGCATTTAAAGGTATGCCACTAACGAGGTAACCAGTGAATGCTACTAAGCCTCTGTTAGCTTGGTTTAATGAGATTAGCATAATGTACTAAGTAGGTAATAACAGGTTTTTGCACATTTCTTTATTTTGTTACGTTTGCTGATTTTGCTGACGAAGTCATATCCTACTCTTACTCATCGTCACAGCATAGAAAAGCAACATTAACAGGTATGAGATCCAATCCTATGCGATTGTTAGAGTTTCGTCGAAACTTCTTGATAGTTTGGTGTTTTCAATGATTCGCTTTTATCAGATCTATAAGTTTTATAAATCTATTAGATACATCAGACTTTGATGGGGTTATGTTTGTCTATTCTCACATTACTTTCCTCTCTGTACATCTACTAGTAGTTAAGTGTACAGACGTAACTTGGAGCATTGGACGTTTGCCAACAGAGCTTCATAATTCTTTAACACGTTACAACAAATCTATGACTCTAATGTCAGTGTATCAACTATTTAAACCTCCAGACGAGAAATAGGGAATAATAAATAATAATACACGGATTGTATGACGCGTTTGATAATTGCTATAAATTGTCTTTGCTTAGACTTTGTGGAAGTAAGTTGATAAGTTGAATTTTGAGAGTAGACCAAATAACAGCCTGGAGTGTGTATTTGTTGAAAAGAGAGTAGTAAAATTCCTTTCATCATTTTGCTGGAGAAATGTAATTGTTATGGTATAGTAAGCAAAGCTTTTTTATGTAAAAACGATTCACAAAAATAATTTTAAGTTAACAAAGGACTGACTAACGAACATAAGATTCCCACAATTTTACAAAAGAATGTAGCAATTCTATTACCAACAAATTGTTCCTCGTTTTATATTGACGAGTGATT
Organism: Tomocerus maximus; assembly: GCA_019776445.1. NCBI lineage: Eukaryota > Metazoa > Arthropoda > Collembola > Entomobryomorpha > Tomoceridae > Tomocerus > Tomocerus maximus. Next base: position 2,568 of record JABASH010006809.1, read on the forward strand.
TATATCAGCACCTGTGTTAAAATGAAGTGCACCTAAGATCTGGCAATAAAATTTTATTGAATTTTAGTAAAAACTAAGTCAAATAATTTTAGTTAGGTAAGGTACCTACTTATACTATATTATTCATTTCAGAGGGTTACGGTTACGATTCAATATAATAATCATAATAATATGTGTATGTAGGAGCACCGATTTTCGGTTTGTCATTTACAACGCCTACAGTCTATCTTCGATTATTAACCTTTTGCTATGCGAAATGCTTTATGCGGCTAATTTAATTACGAGACTAAAACTCAAAGTGCCTTCTCATTTGCAATAACTAACCAACAATGTATTATACATATACATGTATTATACCTGATGACAACCAGACAATTCACACTGTTTAAGATAACCTTTAGTCAAGCCCTGATTGAATTGCTGTTAGTATAAAAAATTCCTGTTGGAACGAATAAATATTATTTTCCCACAACGGTGCAGGTTATGGTTTGTAGTTTGTACTGACTACTCCTCAATGATCCATTCAGAAAATGTACCTCCAGCCATTAAAATATTATCCAAACGGAAAAATTCACAAGTCAACTCATCCTTCACTCATGAGTATGAGACATTTGTGAATGTTTTTACCCAATATCAACATTTTCAATACTAATCTAGGAAAATGTCTAGGAAAAATTCATTTATTTTCATTGCCCATGTAACATTAATGATGATCAGGTATGAGTTGATTGAGGTTACGAAACATCCGTTCAAGTTATAGTGTACAAGAATTCAAACACATTTATTAGATGCCGTAAACGATAAAAGAGTTCATATAAATTATAGTTTCAAGCGCATAACGTATGGCACGAGAGTTTTTTTATAACAAATGTATACAAAATCGGCTCAGTCGCATTTTACACTACGACGTTACGTTATATGTACTAATACAAGGTACAATGCTGAAGTAGGATGATTTGTGCTGTGGAGAGATATTGTTACTCAGTAATTTGGAATCGCGAACCGTGAATATTCCATAATTACTTAAAGATTAAATATAACATTAATATCGTTATAAATATTGAGGTACCTACTACTAGTAGACTAGTAGAGTACCTAGTGTTCATAAAAGTATGTAAGTTGGACCACTTAGCTAATGCTCAAAAGGAAATGAGCATATATGTAACATGAATGGGAGAGTCTGCAAAATAATACACAAAAAGTAGGTACATACACCCTGAAGATGCAGATAAACTTCGTTTGACCTTGACTAATAAAAATGTAATTCTGTGATTATTCTTGTTTCTTGACTAGGAGAGAACAGGAGGGCCAATGAAAGCGTTATTTCTTTATTTCGATCCAGATTTATCGTTTTATTTTGATTGCATCAAAGAAATATACATCTTCCAGGAAAACCTGCAGTATCATCGTCATTGCAAATGGACTTCGAAGTCAGTTTCGGCATGCTCATTTGCTGGAGCATATTATTTGGATACTTTTTTGCTAGTTGATGAAGACACTCTTCTTCTATCTGTAAGATTGCCCAATAAGTTTCATCATTCATATCACAAAGTTCATTTAAAAATGGTTAATGTGAAATAAGTAATTTATCATAAGTACCTGAGATCGGCCGACATCTAAAATCTCAAGGCTTTCCATTTTGAGAAAAGCCAAGTACCCAGTTACATCTGTTAAGACAGCTAAGTATTGCAACTCCCTCATTTCAAGTTTACGCAACTCTAGTTAAAAATGAAAAATCATCGTATTCAATTAAATCTGATTAATGTAATCTAGAAAAAAGCTTGGGAATTTACTAAGATGGTTATCATTACTTTTTAGATTAGTTAAAGAAGGCTTTGTTTGCAAGTGTCTGTAATCAATATCCTTATTAAGAGCTTTTGTTTTGCGTAGCCTTCGACAAATATCATGAGGTATGCCGCAGAAGACATGGTCAATGGTTTCCAGAGACTGCTCCCAAAACGATGAGTATTTATTAATTTTTAATTCCTCTAATGATTCCATGGATTGAAATACGATTTCAAGGACAGATAATGCTGTCAGAGATAGACATAGTTCGAGTCGTTTTAAATTTGGAAATATTTCGGCAATTTTCATCATAATTTCTGGTGTACTCAAATCTTCGGATAGTTTCAGGGTTTGCAAATGATAGTTCTTGGATTTGATTGGGAAAAATTGGTGCCAGTCTGGTTTGTTAGTCCAAATGTTAAAACTCAAGTGTTTCAAATTAGGTAAGTGTTTATCGTATGAAAAGTTGGAAAATGATACATTCATAACATTATTGTCCCATCCTCGCAATTCAAATAGCGAGAGTTTTTCCATTTTAGGAAATTCTACATGAAAACTAGTTCGTCTATATAAATATGTTAATTTGAGAGTTTCTAGAGAAAATGCTTGAGAATCCAACAGAGATTTCAAAGCATCTCGCGAAAAGACAGACTCCCTAATGCATAAGTTTAGACTTCTAAGTCTTAGTTTACTTAAACAGAGTAATAGACGATCATTAATATGCAAGTCTAGCTTTAAGTCTCTTAAATTTCGAGGAAAGTGCTTGGAAAAGATATCTACTACAATATCTGTAACAGATTCACATCTCTCTAAGTCAAGAACAGCTTCTCTCTGAAATATAATATTGATTTCTGTCAAATTTGGAGCAGAACGAAATATCGTCCTAAGAAAATTCCCTCCAATTAAGTCATAATTATTGTCGTACAGTCTTCTATCGTCAAATGTCAACGATTTCAACCTGGGCAGCTCTAAGTTAGTGAAACAATGTTCATAAAATAACAATGTTGATTTAACATCTAGCCAGATCACTAATGAACTGATATTCCCGCCGCAAGTGTCGAAAAAATCATATAAAAGCTCTTCATTCTGATTTTGGAATATATCTTGGCACAATTTGTATTTAGAAACTGGTACTACTTGATTTTTCTTGCAAATCTGTATAAAATCTCGTATTTTTTCAACATTGCAGGCAAATTTACCGAATGTTACTTCTTTTCTCTGTCGAATTACCCTGGACGCTATAAAATTCCATTGATGGGATACTAACCGACATGTATATAGTTCTTTGCAATTCACTGGCAAATTCTCCAGAATGTTTTCAAGGACCTGTCAATCAAAAAGACACAAAAATTATTCATGGCCATCCACATCCATATCAAATTACATATTTCTATGGTCAAAAAAGTTATTTGCATTCTAAGATATTAGATTGAGAAAACTACTCAATCAGGTTTTTACATGATCAATCAACAGGGGATGTATTTGCGACGCTTTTGTTGCTCTTGTTTCTTCTGACTCCATTTCTTTAAGGCACTTATTGTTATCTCACTTTCATATGTAAATGTACTTTGCCATAACTTAATTTAAATTAAGCTAAAACTTTTCAATTTATTCGTAGTGTATACAGATCGACATGACTTGGTTTAAATTATTATTTGCAATGTAACAATTTAAAACACAGGCACTTTTCTATTAAATACTAATTTCTGTCACTCTGTGAGCATTTTTCAGGAATCAAACTCCGCAGCAATGTTTTCATGGGATAACTGGAATTGATATTCATGTGTAACTTCACCTTGGATTTGATCTGCACTCTGAATGTACAGAGGATATTTATAGCATTGGATTTGGAATGTAAATAAACTGCGTAATGCAACAAGTGGATCTTTAATTAGTCTGTTCTGTCCTTAGTAAACAAAAACAATGTTTAACGATAAACTTTTAATAGCATTTAGCTACAAATGTCGAACTGTTAAGCTTCCGAATTTGAGTGTTTAACAAACAATGTAAGAATTGCCGAATGAAAAATACGCATGACTGTTAAATGTAGTTAGATAAGGATGGCATTGCAGAATCCCTGCAATAATGATCTGGAGTCTGGTTCTGGTTTGTACAGAACTTGGTTAGCGACTGGACTTGTGTTTGGATGTATGCATGGGATTTAGCAAACAACTTCACAGTATTACGTATAGATATTTACTAGGTAGACGGTAGACTGTTCCCTTCCATGAAGAAGATTGTTCCATGTAATAAAAATGTAGAGAGTCTCGCGAAGATTTGCGTTCGTCGAAGTCGACTTGACTTTCTGGAATAAAATGATAATGAAACTGCCGGTTAGTTCAGCCTGACTCCATGGGCTAGGCTAGGAGAACAACGAGATATGTTATTTTTTCCATTGTGATGATGATGTAGTTACGTTGGAATAAGTTCTTTGTATGCAGAGCAGAGTGCATGGGTTTACATTAGTATTCAATTTGGCATGCTCTATGGTAGTATTAAAGGCTAGGTAAAGTGAGATTAGTTTCTGTTTCGAAGATATATAACGACAAAGAGCGTAGATACATGAGATTCACCATTCTGTGATTATTCAGCTTGTGCCGTGCCTGACCTTGCTATACAAAAATACGAATACAAAAACAAGTCTATACTCTCTGCATAGAAGAACCAGTGAGCAATGATAATAATATGAATAGATACTGTGCTAGTCAATAAACTCAGTCCTTGAAGTGTCTTAAGGGCAAACTTGTTTTTACGCTCTTCATGTCAACCTCAACCTTAAGCTTGTGCATTTTCCTTATGCTCACTTCTCTTTACTTAATTTACTTTATTTCTTCACGTCATGCACTCTAGCTCCATTCAACCAGATGCATATTTGGAACACAACACAAATTTCCACTTGGACACAAAAATATATTCTCAGCAACAGTAATGTAATAACTGTTCTATTTTCCAACCCATTATATAATGCAGAGTTATTAAATGCTAGTTATAAAAAGGTACATGCAATCAATAATAATAACTTATGTGAGCAAACCAGAGGCCAGATCTGCTGACATGTGCCGCTCCATCATAATAACAATACCCTTCCACTCTTAAAGCTTGTAACTTTGATTTGTTCATTTTTAATTCAATGAACACGGACATCGGACAATGTAGCTTGTTGTGTTTCAAGAGTCCATACGTAGGAGCATCAGTTTATCAAAGATATATTCAATATCTGATTACCTTTTCATTTGGCTCATCTATTGTCAAAGAAATTGCATTTGCATCACTAAACAAGTATACCCTGAGAATTTATGTGGCGAGATTCACTTTGAAAATTATATGACATTCAAAAACAAGTTGATATTGTTTACATTACACTGTAAAGGTATGAAGGAGTTATTCATGCAGCTATAAATGCTTGTCTAAATCATATCTGCAAATTGGTTCTCACTTTCGTAAATTATCTTTCCATGAATGATGAAGGAAAATAAGAAAAGTGTATAATTTGTCTTCCTTATGTTCCTGAATTGGAAAAACGATCAAGACAAAAGAACAAATTGCAATTGCACTATGGAAATCAGTACACTCCTTAAACGGTCATGTTATTTATATTTAGGTATTGATGTGAAGAGTCATTTATTAAAAACAAAGTCATATAGGATGTCTTGTGGGGATTCAACTTAGAATTTAAGATTGGGGCTTATCCTCCAATGTAGAACACTTTGACTTGGTTTTATTTCGCCTTCGCCTTCATGTCTCATTTTGGTTTCCATTTGGCACCCTTTCTTATCTGGTTTACTTTTTGATTTTGTTTCATTCACACTTCATTGATATTGTATCTCTTTATTCTTATCATAATAATATGTCGTTTCATAGAGTCGATATGCTAAATGCTAATACCAGTATTAGGCATACACTTTAATATTGGTTTCGGCATATCGGAACCCTAATTGCATATTAGGTATCAAAAAACAATTCCATTGGTAAATGATTTGTTTTATGGCACCCACTCCTACGCAAATAAACTGGATGCCTTATCTGATGTACATAAGGTTAACCTCCCTCGACTAAAATACTAGTTCTAACTCTAACCTGCGTTCAAACGAGTACAAAATTTTGCAGTAGGCGTATGGCAGAAGATTAACTGCATAATTGTATTTAAAACTAATTTATGATCACCATAATACAGCCATGATCAGACGATTATTAGTCGAGATTTATATTTTTCTCAATGTTCAGGCGAAAATATTTAAGCTGCGAATTTGTTTTTGACGTGTCGGATTGCTCAAAATTATTGGGTGAGAGCCGTTTCGGCTCGCTAAAATGGTTTTGAAGATTACGTTTTCCCTCAATTTTTGACAGCTAAGAAATATTTCACGAAATTACTATATGCATATGTAGCAGACAGTTTAAATTTAAAAAACAGTATAGGAAGTACCTAAAATAGGGATTTTCAGGTACGGTGTGCATTTGCAACTTCCTTCTGCATTTCAGGTTGGTCTTCCTACCATGTAATCTGTGAAGTAGAGTAGAATGATCTTGCCACTTCCACATACACATGTATGAATGACCCATGATGACAAGGCAAGGCTCCTATTTGCGGTATGACAAGGTAAACATCATTAGAGTAGTCATTTTTTGGAAGCAGTAGTGGAGATTCGCTTGAGTTAATTGGGCAGTGTCATTGAGTTATTTCATTATGTAACGTATATTACCATTCTGACATATGACTGTATGACTCATAATTATGAGTTAAAAATTAAAACAACCACTTTCGAGCAAGTATGAGGTATTGGCAGATGTCTGAACTTCCATTGCCATGTAAGGTGATCGAGTATTTCCCTACACTACGGAAATAGATACTGTGACATTGTAAAATGCGATTAGACAAATTATTAAGGACATGAGAATAAAAAGTAGCACATACATGAGCCTACAACCCACGTTCTCACACAACTGCATACTTAATAAGATCAGAATAATATTTCCAATGCTTATTGTACCAATACCATCAATGATATAATAGAACAAAACACTCGCAGTAGTAGCTTCGATTAATCTGATCAACTAATTTCAAAGCTAATAATTATTTAGTCCAGTAAGAACGAAAGACTTCTAACACGAAAACCCCTAATTGCAAATCGGTATTACTTTTTTCCTATTATTATGGTACAAATGATCATTGGTTATTGCAATTTAATAATTTGGCTAATCCCCAATTTGGTACTTGTTGCCATTTTTTCTTATTTGCGTCTCAAAGACTCATGAATAATGAATGTCTCATGTAGCCAATTTCTGATATTATTAGTTTCGTTCCACCTTTCGTATTCAGGGAAGAACCTTCGCCATAACTTTTTAATGTATCAGTCCCTCAAACTCCATTATAATTAACAAAACAGTAAAGCTTTCTTTTCACACACTCTGGAGAACAGGAAAGAATTTTCTTTGTGTCATCATCGCGTTTAAGTGTTTTGGTGGAAAGTGCAATAGTACTTTTTTTGAAGTAAAGTATTTTATGCCTAATATGCTAGGATTGATGTGAAGAATAGTAACATTGGTAGAAGAAAGGCCCGTTGGATAAGATTTATATAAGCATGCCAACTTTTTATTACAGCTTAAATAGATTTTCAATGTTTTTTAAATAGATAATAGTTGCTCTTGCACAACTATGTCCATTGTATTATCTTAAAAAATAAAGGTGCTATCATGCAGATGCTTAGGCTCGTATTACGAACCTCGTCTCAGATTCTGAGGGCTCCTCAAGATTCGTTTTAAATTCTGTGATTGGTCCTCACCATGGTTATCGGGTACTTGAGGAGCCCTCAAGATCTGAGACGA
>JABASH010006810.1:0-10175 GCA_019776445.1 Tomocerus maximus
CGTGCATTTTAATAGTCGCAAAGTGCGCCAAGCTAACTGTGATGTCCCCCGTTAAAGCTATGCAAATAATTTTTTATTACTGTATCAATTAACTTGGTCGCCGCAAAGAAAAACCGTCATACAACAAAAAGTCACAACTACTTATCAGGCACTTTTTAATTACCAACAACTATTTGTGATTAAGAATGATTAGAATGCACCTACTTATTGACAGTTTCCTCTTTGTACAGGCGTTTCTGCTGCCAATATTATCACTTTGTTGACTTTATTGACACACATAAATATTTATAACATAATATAATAATCATTTAGAGCAAACATAGGGAACTTAAAAATGAAAATTTATTAGCACTGCATCATGTGTTCATAGTATATAAAAATGCATTAAAGATACCTCAAAGGTTTATTACTCCTACAATGTTGATACTGTGTGTCATGTAGTTTAGTAGTTTACGACATTTACGGCATTTATATGCGGCATCAAAAAACAATTAACTATTGGTTAGCATAACCAATAGCATGTATATTTTTTATTAGGTTAGGTTCGTTAAAGAGGCAATCAGTGACGGCTAACAATTTGCATTATCACCTCATGTAATTTGCATTATCATCTTTGTAATTGCGTTATCACCTCCGACATTTGCATAATCACCTCATGTAAATTTGGGTTTTGGTTTTAGGCATTATTACACCCAACCGTAATTAATTGTAATAATAGTGCAGCAAGTTAGCAAACTGAAACGAAGTCTTATGATTTGAAGATAAAATATTAATGAGCTTGCAATTTTTATTCAGCAGAAGTAAAAGTGGCTTTACAATTATAATATTGCAATACGAATATTTTATCCTAATGGATCCGTAATAACAATATTTTATTCAGATAACCACGTGTGGTAGAGATTGTAGAGAAGAATTCCGGAATAAATATTTATTCATACAAATATGAAGTTTTACATAAATTAAACCATTCCAATGAGAAAATGTGTTTTGAATGTATAATTGACTAAGCCTTGATTGGACGTGGGGGTGTACTGTAGGTAACTTTAAACAATTCATTGCTGTCATCGACAGAGATGATCAAATGTCCATTTTTGTTGAAAACAGCATTGACTGGTCTGAAGCAGTCTCCGCAAGACGATAAATTTGGTTCGTAAATGATGTCATCAATTTGGCCTGTGGGATCATTATTTGCGAATCTAGCCCGAACAACTTTGTAGCCAACTTTAAGGTCGCTGTTCCAAGATCCGTGGAATGCAACGAATGCGTCTCCGATGGCACTGCATGGGAAAGATCCTTCAATTTCGTCACATCCTGCTCCATCATAGAATTGAATTCCCAAGGGCGCCACTAAAAATATGCAATTAAATGTCATTTTCAATGGACTTTTTTATCAAAAACTTGGGACAAAATACAAGCCCGATAAGTTTTACCATGAGCTGGCATGGCGAGTGCTGGAGGTTGGTTCTATAAACAAAGACACGTTTGATTATTTAAATACCGTTTTACAGGTAACGTAATAATTAGATCAGTTAGTAATTAGTGATTACATTTGCGGTGTTCCTACACCAGGCGTCCGTGTGAACTCCATCGTTCATGAACGATGGCCAAGCGAATTGAGTTCCAGCTTCATATCCTGGCAAATTGTGAGTACTGAAGCAATATGGATATCCATAATGTGTTCCCACCGGGCGGTTGAATTTGTTCATTTCCTCCGCAGGATTTCCATTGTGGACATCTCCTCCGATATCTGGGCGATTTAATTGATCAGCGCCGTTTTCAACGCCCCAAAGTAGACCATTAGAGTCCAAGGCTAATCCAACTTCGTTTCTAAGTCCATCAGCAAATACCTACGAGAAAGTGATATTTTCTGTAAAATAGAGTTCCCAAGCTAATTTATTTAGTTTTGAGCTACGAAATCATTACCCCGCCAAAGATAAATTCAATTCCACCATCGGGAATAGCTTGGTTCAAGTTAAAGGTCCGAATTCTTGCGCGATCGGAGTTAGGATCGACATTGGCATTGGAACCAATGCTGACATGCAACATGCCTTGAGCGTTAATAGCCAATGTTCTGGTATTATGTCCTCTAGGGGGAATACTGTGGACAACAGTTTGGGCAGGAGCAGTGATGATCGCTTGTTGTCCAGGGCGGTAAGGCTGGTAATATTTTAAATGTTAAAATGTGAATTACAAGTATATGCTATCATCACCTATATTATCATTATAATTATTATTATCCTTATGTTATTAGGGTATCGTTATAATTATAATATACTAACCCAACGGTACACGTTAGTCTCGGATGATGCATAGAGAAATCCGTCGTGGAAAGTAATACCATGATTCAATCTTAAACCGGCCGCATCAACAATGGTTATCTGAAATTTTGAGAGTTAACGATTTCGTCAAATAATTTCACAAAATATCATCAACACTCATTCAACCAACCTGTTCAACGGTCACCGTGCCATCGGAGTTGCTTCTTTCGATCAACGCGACTATTCTGTTTGAGTTTTGAGATAGGACTAGCAAATCCCCAGCGTCATCAACCATCAAGCCTCGAGGACGTGCAATATCGGCATACTTTTGTCCATGAAATCCCGCAGCTGTCTGAAAGTTTGCTCCATCTGTCACTCCTGCTTGCAATAGAGCACATGCAACTAATGCTCCCAAAATTAAAGGCTGCATTTTACGATTCTTTGCACCTGTTAACAGAGACATCTTAAAATTAGTATAATTATATTATGTTGGTATACATGACTCAAGTCACATTACTGAATATACTCAAAACCAAGGGTCCTTTTCTTTCGATATCCTCCATAGAATAGATGCAACACAAAAACATTTCATATGTGTGAACGTATAAACGAGAACACTAATATTGAGCAATAGAAAAGGAAAATATACTTATTGGTCGACCTAGTTTTTCGCACAGACTAATGACTAAACTATCTGCCTATACTATCAAAGGTATAGCTATAAATTCAAAATAAATTTTCTGTTTAGAATTTCTTGTATTACTTTTACTACTAATAAAATCCTTAAATTTTAGTCTATGTGCAGTGCATATGCAGAAAAGTTTTCATAAAAGATACGCGTCCAAGTTGTGACTTTAATCATTCAATTCCTTCATGAAATAATATATAAACTGATCTACTTCAAATATACCTTGATAAACGTCGATATAATTATGTTTTCCATTTTCTATCATCAACTGCTAATCAACTTATCAAAACGAAAATAAAAAAAGTTTGGTTGGACAATATTTTTTATTTCATTCCGAATCATGCACTTTCCTAGCACAAGGCTTGACTTATGGCTTGACTTACAGATTCGCAGATCTAGTATCTATAGGTTTATATAGGTTTATTACTATTTCGTGAAAAATAAAAGACCGGGCAAAATCAGGTTTTTTCCACATTCTTTAAATAGCTGCATGGCACGTTTTTTCTAAATGCATGCGTGAACTAAGCAAGTACATAGCTGTGGGTAATACATTCGTAGGAAAGCCTCTAGTGTTATACCATGTATTTTATAAATCTAAAAAGATAAATAAATTAAAATAGCTTTTTTATTACTTACCCGATTTCGTACGTTTGCGTCCGCTTTCAAATGAATAGTGAAGTTGCAAAGAGTAAAGTAAAGCAAATTATTACATAAATAAGCACAACTAATCCATCCTACATAAATTTGAGAATCGTTGACAGGCATTTGTAGCTGATAAAGAATAAACATGGGATTTCTGTCACGCAGAAGGATAAACAGTTCCTAGATACCAATTAATCACGTAATTACTACATTATCCGTCATTGGATTCAGTAAGTTTTGACGGTGTTACGCAACCATTTAAATGAACTCCAATCGCTCGAATACCATATGAAAATATTAGCATCAACTCCAGGCCAATACGCAAACACATAAAAGGTAAAGGTCCGTGGTAAAGCATTCAGTTGTTCTACAATACTTACAACTATATTATTTTTATTGATGTTTATTTTAGAATAATTTAAGTGATTCTGCCAGTGATAAGAATGTATTTATAAGTATGCATAAATTCATTGAGTCTCATTGTTGTATGTACTCTCAGCATCAAATTATTATGTCCGTAACTTTTGTTATCTAGTCCCCGACTTAATAAGCTTAATATACTCTATGTTAGTTGAGTCTTAGGTAGCGCTGACAGTAATGGATGATTGGATAAGGATATTCTTTTATTAATTCCGTTTGAGTAGATTGAAGATTGGTTTGATTTGTTAAACCCATTGTAGTGAATCATGATTGATTGGAAATATTTAGCTTATCTTGAAAGAAAAATCATAAATTATCATATCATTATAATAAATGATAATGCATGATTTTTCTGCATGAAATGTTTTTCAATTTCAGACAGGGTGCCTGCATGAGACAATGACGTCATTGAATGGTACTACATGATACTACTAATGATTTGGTTTGAAAATGTCAACTGAGGATGGAATTAATATAATTTTACATGAAAAGAGAAACAAATGATGCTAATTATCAAAACACCAAAACTTAGTTCCAATTTGATATGACCATTTGAACTTCCTGTTGTAGCTTTTGTCGTTTTGCACGAACACACTGACAATGGTGGTATTATGGCTTCTTTTTCATAGTCACACACATAATCACTGTCCTTGGTTGTGCAGCACAAAATATCACATTTTTTTAAATTCGCAGCAAAAGTCGCATTTTCCTGTCCATTGATAAAAACCGCTGTGGATCGTTCTACATTTATATCAGCGAATTGAAGGCAAAGTCCAGTAAAGATGTCATTGTCACATCTCTTAATATAACTTTTGGGATTTTCGTGATCTGCGAGTGTGAAATGTTTGTAAACGAAGTACTTCTTCGGAAAAGTCAACTTTTGTTCACTTTCATCCCCCCAGATGAGGGATTCTCCAGAAATTCCAAAAGTAAAAGCTATCCAAAAATAATATCTAGTCACACAAGTTGTTCCTAAAAACTGGATGATGTTCTGTGCCAAAATCAGGCCTTCTTCCATTTGATTTAAATGTGCATCTCCATATGTGCTCGAGACTTCTGTCTGCCAAATCGGTTGTTCAAATCTAGATCGATATTCATTGATGTCATAGGAAGCCGAGAGGAAGTCCGAAGATGTAACATTGAAGTTAACTGCATAGGCGTGTGTCAAAATTGTTTTGCACGCTCTTCGACAGCTAACTCCAGAATTATTGTAGTCCATGTACACATTTGTGATGGAAAACCACGCATTTTCCGTGCATGCAGACACCAATGGATCATTAAAAGTTTCTACCATTCTGCAAATTTGATGTGGGCCCATATTACAGTGATCCCAAGTTACAACAAAATTTTCTGGCTCATTTACAAGGGAAACGAGTTCAATCGTTTGGTTAAACGTTGACTTGATCATCTGGGTAATGATTTTGATATACTGGTAGTATTTTGATTCGTAGTCAATCTTCAGCCCACCTGCTGCATTTTTCATAAAATAGGGAGGACTCCAAATTGAAGCCATGTAAGTTGCATCCGGATATTTTGACATGGCCCTATGCATTGCATTCCATGTGCAACTAAACGGATTTTGACAGGATATATCATACACATCTTCCGCTGGTGAAAAAAATGGTTCGTACGATGTTCGGAAACGTCTGTAGAGTGTAAACAGTAATTACACAATTATTGCACTTAAAATTAAAATCTTCTGATTATTCAAATAAATTCGTATGCACTAAAATGGACATTTTTTACTTTGATTAGTACTAGACACACCCTGTGAAATGTCATCATGAATTTGTTGATAATAAATTGTGCTGATTACTTGCCTCAAGAGTAAATCATTGTAAAGTGTATCGGCTAATTCTTCTATCAGCTGAGGATTCGCCCTTGTCAAGTGACCAATAGATCCCATATGAACACCAAATCCTTCAAACGCTCTTTTGCAAGCGGCATTACGTGGACCGTGGGATTTTGTATCAATTATCTATATAGTAAGGTGTTAACGAATCAGATTATTATGCTACTCGTTTAAAAGCGGTTATCTCAACCACAGACGAAAATCTGATCAGAATACAATAGATTCATGAAAATCATTACAAAATTTTTGCATCAAAAATTACATGGAAATTGTGGTCCTATGTATATCATGCCATCATGCGTTTACATGTAATACCAAATATGTATATGAATTTGCAAAATCAACTCCTACTTACCTTAATATGGTTCAAGCACACAATATAAAATTAAAAATAAAAAAAAGCTGAATGGGAAATGTGGTGTACCTTTCCAGCATTGCTCAGTGTTTTTAAGATATTTTCAGCTTCAAATCGGTTTTCTGATTTGCCAATGGAATTTTCAGCTGAACTTGTGAACAATATAAATGCAAATGTAATTAAAATGAAATAGAGATTTGTCATTTTAATGAATATTTTTGTTCATGCTACAGAATACGAATGAAAGTTGATGCGAATAAAATGGAAATATTATGATTTTCCTTTAACTGCATGGTATTTATATCAAGTTCAAGTACGACGTACTTAATTGTAACACCAGGTACATGCACTCAATGCTTCAGTAAAGTTGTTAAATATAACACAATTTTTAATCGAAACCTCTTTAATATTTATTTTTATTGTTTTTAGCATTAATTGGGTAACATCTTGAATGAAGTGTGTGGTGAATACAGATAACGTTGGTTATCATCACTTCATAATCATCAGAGTAGTCATTCAGACCTGAAATCTACACAATCGAGTTTTAATGGTCTTGGGAAAAAATAGCGGGACTCTGAATACGCAGGCACACTTATTGTTTGCGGAATTTCTAGTGCTTGAAATAAAGAGGATAACCCGTCGCCAGACAAGATAACATCAAAAATGCGTAGCACTGGTAGTCTTTTTTAAACTGACCTCGTTTTTAACTTCCGAAATGGGTTTTTGTTACTATTGAAAAGCAAAAATGATGATACCAATAAATCATCACGGGAGGCGAAGGGGTCTGAAAATGTCCCAATACCGTCGGGCGTCCTTTGAGGAAGGATCATCCTTTACACGTTGGATCGATGAGCGTTTAATCCCTATTAACTATAATTGTAATCACATATAGCTATAATGTAACATGAGAATGATGTAACTTTAATTGCATTGCAGTAAGATTTCACAAAATTAGAGTTCAATTTGAACTAAAGTTGAATTATATTATCGTTAAAGAGATAACCAGCCTAGGTGATGTACATTTAAGTCGTAATACTAAAATTAAAAGCCAAATTCGAGTAACCCAGAGAAGTGATTTTGAATCCTTTAGATTTAACCCCTTTTAGTCAGAAATAATTCGTGTTCCACTGGCATCAAGAAAGCTGTCCCTACCTTACTTTTCAACGGAGGGATAGGATTTCTTGAATCAAATGAAAATTTGAATCGCTGAACCAAACTCGTTATGAACAAAAATAATTGATCCCTAGCCAAATTTTCTCCAGGACAAATTCTTTTCCCAGCTCCAAAGGGAATGAAGGCTTCGTGTCGAGTATTCACAGATCCATCTTTTGTTAGAAATCGTTCAGGACGAAAATTATTAGCATCTCCCCAAATTTCCGAATTGTGGTGAACGTGGAATTGGTTAGCATTTACTAAAGTTCCCTTTGGAATGACGTAACCATGAAATTCAAAGTCTTCTAGTGCCTCCCTCACTAACCCAAGGGGTACCACCGACGTAAAACGTAGCACTTCCATCACCACCGCTTCAGCCATCGGCAAACTAATGAACACATTTACAAAATATCGTTTCTGATTTATTTGCATATATGTATATAGTTATAATGATAATCTTGATTGATATTGATTGACATAAAATGATAGTAAAACATTTTCTATGGAATGCTAATAAGCAGGTACCTTTTTCTGTCTGCAAAAGATGGTAATCTGTCTTTCCCTACGACTTTGTCTATTTCTTGAAAGAGTATCTCTTGCTTTTCAGGGAAATGGGCCAATAAGAAACATGTCCAAGCTAAACTAGTCGATGTTGTTTCCGTTCCACCGATGAATAAATCGTGAAGTCCATGAAGCATGTTACTTTCTGTATGTACACACTATAAATAATATTTTGAATAGTATATCATAAAACAAGCAATTGTTACCTCCTGAAGATTTATAAAAACTGGAGTTAGGATCGGTTGTCCTTTTGATCTCATGCAAATAACAATCGATCAGATCTCTCTGTGTGCCCTCTTCATACGTTTCTTTATGAGAATTTATGAATGTTTGAATGAAAGCAAGTACAGCAGCGATATTCTCAACAACTCCGTCATGTCCAGATAATTTGGGCATCAGATTAGCAAACCAAGGGAAGAATATCAAAGTTCCAAAAGCTTTGGGTGATCTCATGTAGCTGTATGTTAAAAAAAGAGCATTTACCTTAAAACCAACAAAATGTCCTGTGATATTTTAAAATGTAATTACACCTTGCTAAATGGGCAATTATGTTTTTAACATTTGAATCACTCGTTTCTAATCTCTCGCCGGTGACAATTGTCCATAGAGAATTGAGAACGGACACGTAAAATATTTTGTCTGTGCTTATTGGACTGCCTACTTTCATTTCAAATATTTTGATCAGTTCTTGTATTTCTTGCTGGATAAGACTCTCCATTTTAGCCTGGCGACCGAGACCAAAGCTTCCCAAAGTTTTTAAAATGAAACCTCTCTGCTCCATCCATTGTTGGCCAGATGAAAAGGCTAAACCTAAATGCATACCCCTAATTATAAATTACCATAAGCACAATTAAAGCAAAAATTAAGATCAAAGATTGTTCTGTCCTAACCTCGATTGACTCCGGTACTAATTTCTCCAAAATGTCTTACACTTGGCCGACCTGAGAGTTCATGCAAATTAAGGGCTTCTTTTATTTGCTTGATGTCATGAATGACAACGGATCTGTATGTTAGCGGAAAAATTTAAAATAATGTTTGAAAGGAAATTGCAACCGAGGTCGGTTCATGTTTTATTTCACCTTCGACTGCCAAAGTCCACTCCGATGACACTGCCGAAAGTTTCTCTCAGATTTGTCAAAGAAATGTGAGCGTCCATTCCGAGTTGAAATAAATTGCCAACCACAGGCCAACTAAATGGACCTATCATCAAAGTTGAAAAGTTTACATTTATTTTGGAACACTTTACATGTAAATAAATAGGCGACATTTGCACTTTTGATTGTCTTCAAGTATTGTTATTAATACTAAATAGTATGGCAGGGCTTAATCGCAAACCTCATTAACCATGATGAGTCGTAATCAGAATCGTCATACTTACTCATGTCAATAATTTCGGGTTCGGTCTAAAATCCGTCCGTTCCCATTACTATCTATTTGGAAGACCATATCTTCGAATTTTGGCTTTGCTCCAGTCATAATCATAATATTACTGCTAATATCGACGTACCTATATTCCGAGCGTGTGTTAAAAATGTAAAACTGTCCAAAACCCTTGCTCCTTTTCGACTTGTTTAGGCTCATCAAAGTGACAAAATCACGAAAAATTGCTTTGACATTAGAAAAAAGATCGGAAAGATTTGGGAATATTTCGATGAAAATTGGTAGTTGTGTAAGTATACTAGTAAAGTCTTCTGTAAGTGTCAAAGATGTACTAAGAAAGGGGGCGGAGTTAGCCCCGGATGGGGATTACCCCTCCCCCTAAATATTTCGATTAAAATACGCTTCCTCCTTCCTATTGAAATAGTTTTTCATTTTTCAGTCATTTTTGAAATACCAATACTTTTGATCAATTTGCATAATTGTAAGTTATATGCTTTACTGTTATATATTATGTAAGATTTGAATTCAATTTAATATTCGAAGGTGATAAATTACTATATACAGGGAATAATCCTGTCTCGGCATAGGAATAGGTTGAAATGGTATTGGTATTGTTGGTACCTTTAGGCTTTACAGTAAATATATTTTTAAAACGCAAATTCACAGTAATTACCTTTTGGAAATCGCTCGGGCCGCTTTTGAAAGTATAGCAGTAAACCAACAAGAGCCAACAGTAAAAACACTATTTCTGAATACATTTTTGGGGCAATGTACTTACTGCTTTTGTTCTGCAAATGAAAAACGCTTTAAATGTCTCCTGTCCAAAACAATTATTTGTTTGTTTGTTTCCCACATGCGAAGTAAAGA
>JABASH010006811.1:0-10174 GCA_019776445.1 Tomocerus maximus
GATATGAGAACAAAGAATTCAAATGTGATTAAATTCATGTTTTTCCATTTCATTTGATACAGCTGTAGTTTTATTTTGTATTTATTATCTATGCTCGTAGATTATGCATTCAATATGCTTAATGTCAGCATAAACGTTTTTAACTTTTCAACATGTACTATGTACTACCTACTACAATAACTAAGGTTTTCAAACGTATTTCAGAGAAAAATTCTAAGATTAGGGTAACTACTGTACAGTACGTTCATGTAGTTCACTACACGAACTGCAAAAAACAAATTACGATGTAAAAATAAGGAGCCTTGTTCTCACGCCAAATTAAGTCAGAGTAATGCTTACTTATTTGCATGTGTGATGAGTGGAGTCTGAGACCTGACTTTGGCTTGGTCAGGGAGGTTACCTTGCACTCTTTTGGTGAAGATAATCCGTAATGATTCATCTCACTTCTTGGAGAATAAAAATGAAAGTATGGCACGCTTTACACACTCTGTGTCTATAATCACTGCTGTCCTATGCATTTTGATTGAGTTCTTATTTTCTGCCTTCTCGTAAACCACCTGTCTAATTTTTATTTGTTGTGCAATTAGTCAACTAATGGCATACAATGTAAATAAATAGAATGCAATGAACTCATTAGCTAGCGTGATACACTCTACAGCAATTTTATAGTCGTGCCAAATTGGCACTGCCAATAATAAGTCTGAGACTAAATCGTTGGACGAATTTTCTTAAAACCAATACGGACTGAACCTGAGAAAGTTTAAGTATGATTTACGGACTTTGAGATGGCGATATTGTAGCTGTAGCGTGTAACACTAGTGGATTCAAATACAACAGACTGTGGATGAGATGATGGAAAGTGTATCAACGATCAACCTACAAAGTAATTTATTGTCTATTACACTCATATGTACATATGTATCTGCAATTTATTGACAGAGGAGTGGCCATCGTAACCTAAGAGGCTAGATTTTAGATTAACAAGGAACCAACTTCAAATGCAAATCCTGAACACATGCAGTCAGCTCTGTTTTAGCATTCCCAAGAAATAGAGAATAGAATAGAACATTCGTAGGTTTACTAGTTTATATAGGCACATTGAATTTTCGTTTATTAAACAAATTGTCTCTACTGCTTACTCTGCCTACTCTTAACAATGTCCCGCTTATTATTTTAGCATTTCACTGTCTGGCATTCCAGTTATTTTGCTTCTTGTGAACAAACGTTTTCTAATTTTGATTTTGCACCCCCCGAAAAGGAGTTTAAATACGGCCCTGACTTGTACTATTACATAGGACTGAGAATTGTAAATAGTAATGAATATCATGTTGGATGGGTGGATGTTCTTAACGCATTTAAGACAGAAATACGTAATAGGAAGGCAGTAAAGGATAATACAAAGTTGTTAGGGAGTGTATGGGATGAAACCTGAGATACTTTATAGATATTTTATTGTACTTCACATGGGCGAATGTAATATTTTTCAAAGATGAGTCAGCTCACAACTTAGTAGCATTACAAAGATGACAATTACTGTGGGAAGGGAGCCAGATTTTTGTGGACAAATATGGAAATACAAGTTGATTGCTGCTCCTTTATAGTGAGTGAGGCACTTTTCTAAGATGAGCTGGGTTGTTGGAGATGAGTTTAAATGTGTTGTATCAAGGGAGGACGAGGGGGCTTCGGCGATAAGATCTTCTATGCCAATAAGTCATACAAGTATTTTAATTGTAATGGTGAGAGTCAGTGCCAAGCCTATAGCCCAGTCTAAGACATTCCAGTAAGCTGTGCTATTACATTCAATAACACATCTGTGAGTGCTTGTAAGTAGATTTACATTGTAATATAGTTAAAGTTAGTGGATTCTTCATAATGTCAGTGTCACTGACTGGAAATGTGCTCGAGTCAAGTTCATCGCTGCTAATGTGTTATGTAATGTCTTGTCGGCGTCAAAAGGATATTGTCCCATCCTTTGCCAACTTACCTCCATTAAACTACAGCATGGTTTACGCAATAAAATAAGGCTCGGATGCCATATACAGCAAGCCAAGCCAACTGCTACTACACGGATGTCTACATCAACTAAATGTGTAACAACAAACACATACATAAATGTTTTAGATTTACTATCCTACGTAATCCCATCATTGCCGCTTCGTTATGTAATTTTAGGCAGTTATTATAAAACTCGTCGTTCGTCTATTGTGCACTTATTCCTTTTTGAATGCCAGAACTGCATCGACCCTCTTTTAAGTATTTGCACTTGTATTGCCATATTTCAGTCTCCGTACTACTACTGCCTTGTCCTCTTGTCTAATAATGTAATAGGCACTAGTAATTGTTGCTGCCAAGAATGTATGTGTATGAACCATCATAATTTATGTAAGATGTGAATTAGAAGATCCTTTTTGAATTAGGAAATTGTTGAAAATAAGCGAGGAGCCGACTGACAGACGCCGCCATTCTAAGGGAAATATTAAAGCGGTCCGGCTGAATGCATTACGCTGTATACTACAGAAATTCCCATAATATGCCAAATATGCATTTACGTAATGAAAATGTGCTTCTCATCTTATTTTTATTCCATGATTTCTGTGCTTGGCTGCTGACTTGTTTTGTATTGTGTTAAGTGATGTCATGGTCTAATCCAACATCCAACTTCTCGCTTCTTTAAAGGTTTGTGCATTTAGTACAATCGCGGCTGCATTGTAAAGTGTAACATGATCTTCACGTCAGCACTTTAAGTTCCTTGTCACTTTTCAAGTTCAACTTGCTTCCCTATTAATTCAAACTCCATTCTGTTCATATCATCCCCTTTTGATTCCTTCTTTTATGATGCTTATTAGCTTATTCTTTTGTTCTTAATGTTCAAAAGTTCTGCTACAATGAGATCGTAAACGTTTTATTCTCTCAAGTATACAGCAGTTCGTCATTATTTACGGAATTGATAAAACCACTAAGGTCATTTGTTACATTTTCTAGTTCTTTACGAATATTTTTTATTTTTATGCACACGAATCACATACACCAATGAGTGTGAAATCTACTGGCAGGTGATAATTGTCGAAAAACAAGTATACTATATGCACGCCCATTATAACTGGTGTCTGGCTGGACAAATTAAATATCATGCAATTCATACCTATAATTAGAAATCTAAGTGGATCACGTTTATTTACCATACATTTTTATTTTTAACATTTCCCTGCCAAGTTGGAGGAAATACTAATTGCCTATCATAGGGCCTGCTAATATACTTATATGTTGTGGACTGCGTGGAATTTGTTTGAAATGTGGACTGACATTGGTCAATTCCCATTCTAAATGTGCCAAAATTCACAACGAATCTATTACTTAATTTGTAGTTGGATGAGTTACCTGTTATATGCTGTGTGAGTGTGCAGAGTGCACTGTCTCATGCATAGGTACTATCAAGTTTCTATGTAGTTTTTGTATAATTCACTTTTCAAGCTAAAAGAGTGCGAGATGTAGTAATGGACTTTTATGTATGTAAGTAAGTAAAATGCAGTGAAATCAAATGTGTCGGAACAAATCAATCTTAAGGAGCTTAAAGGGGAAAACTAGGACAAATACAACTGAATCTGTAAATTGTGCTTTATAAAAAGGAGAAATCTTGGGAAGTGTATTGAAAAGTATGAATGGGAATTGATACAGATAGCAACAGCAAATCTTGAGTGTCATTGTTGACTTTGTAGCTGAAAAGAAGTC
Organism: Tomocerus maximus; assembly: GCA_019776445.1. Taxonomy (NCBI): domain Eukaryota; kingdom Metazoa; phylum Arthropoda; class Collembola; order Entomobryomorpha; family Tomoceridae; genus Tomocerus; species Tomocerus maximus. The sequence goes on from JABASH010006811.1 coordinate 3,730, forward strand.
CCTAACAGTTTGCTGTTGCAAGTTGTAACTGATGGTAATTGAAGCAGATACTTTCAGAGCTTGGCAACCTCCTGACAGGCTCCACTGATGATATCTGTTGACACTATTATTCCGTTTTTTGCGTACCTATATGAGAATGATGAGTAGAAATGGACAGTAAGCAAGAGAGCATATCTCAGAGTGCAAATAACAGAATGGCATAAGGCACCCTTTCCGGCTCGATAATCAATAATGGCAATGTGCCCATTCCCAAGTGCCATATACGGGTTTTCGTAGACACGCTAAAACTGCTGAACATTTTGATTTCGCCATAGAGCCCCAACAGAAAGCTTACTTGCAATTAGGAGAATGGACTCAACTAAAATAACAAAAAGAAGAGTCAGGGTTTATTTGCACAACCATTCCCAAACTTTGGCTAAATAGTTTACCCATTCAAATCTCATGTGCTAACACAAAGTCAGCGAGATGCACGAGAGACTTTTTAAAGACTCACTGATCATGGAATCCATCTTTTCCTCTTTATTTAAGTGAGAGCAGAAATATTCAACATTCATGTGCAAAATTTTTTATTTGATTTGCCTAGTTTCTTAAGGTCTTGCTAGCTCAGCTTCCAAAGTACTTAATTTTCTTGACCTAGCTCATTGTTTACTCTATTGCTCACTGTAGTCAATGCAGTTATGTCAATTTGATACTTCGTTTTTGATTTGGCACAGGGAGTAAGAAATCAAAATAGTCTTGAATTTTATTATCTTCTGCCGTTGCAGGTTTAAGTTTAAACCTTTGAACTTTGAACAGAGTACTACATTTTTCATCGTATGTCAATTAATGTTACTGTGGGAAGAGAAAATATAAACAGTGAAGTAAAAAGTGTCCTTGCGAGTTAAGACAGAAATAATGGAGAGAGACATGTCCTGCGTTTTGTAAGATCCTAACCGGATACATGACAATTTGAAGTCCTACCTACTTATTGAATCATTGAATAGATTTGGCATTGGGGAATTCACCCGTCACCCCGTCTCCATTTCTAATTATCTTGTCATTATCATCAAGTATACACAATGTTGCGTGCTAAGTCTATGTTTGTAAACGTTGCCATTGATCTTCCCTACCTGTATATTTTACTCATTTCAAAAGACATTTAATACCATAGGGAAGGAGTACAAACAGAACTCAACTCGCTACCTTCACAATTGCACATCGGAATTTCCTAGCCATTTTAGGTAGATAGACAGAAGTAAATTACTAATAGTAAGTGCAAATGAAAGCAAAACTAAATTATGAGACTACCTTCACCTTCACTATACCATACTATACCACTCTAACCACTGAGCTGCCTTTAGTTTATAGTGAACAGAACTTCCTTACAGTTTGACGGATAGAAATTGGAGATGATTTTGTATTAGCATGCATTTGGTTCGGGTTATTAATAATTCCATTATGATTATTGCCGTTTTGCTAATATGCTTTTGTTTACTTTCCAACGTTTATAAATAAAAACAAGAAGATGTTTGGGATCACGTTTCTCTGTGTACCCAACAACCGTACTTTCTCTACCTGATTGTCTCCGGTTCATTAATTAGCTATGTATTACTTTACTACATCTTAATTCTAGTATTTAAAGATGAAGCTACAGGCAATTAGAATGAAAACTGAACTCTTCAATTGATAAAGAGATTGTGCATCCAAGAAAACAGTTGCTGGTGAAATAAATGAAGTACCTTCAATTGTGTGAGAGCAGAAGGCAAACTAGAAAGGAACGATGAATAGGACAGGATTTTGTGGAAATAACATTATTATAATATACCTACGGGGTGAACAAAGAAAGATTAAAGCACATGCAGTGATTACAATATCATATCACATTAAAGAGCAACATAAATAACAGAATAATACGCAGGGAAGTGAATCTAAGGATGAACTTGAGATCTGAGTTGAAGGTTATCTCCCGACGGGCCTTATGCCCTTTCCTCAGCATTATTATTATGTGTATGTAGTGCAAAGGCGGTAAAAGTCTGTCCCATCTCAAGTTCAACAGCTGAACATAAAGTGGAGATTCTCAGGTAGTGTGACATGAAAGGGGTTTGTTGACGGAGCTGACTATTCCAAAGCGGACTACCTCCGAGAGAGATGAACGTAAATGTCAAAGACGAACAGGCAGAGGTACAATGGAGAGTGCAGGTAGTAATGCTTCATTTAATGGCTGTAAAAGCAACCTCTTCTTCCTACACACTCTTGTTTTTAAGGAGCATTGACTGATTTGACTACCAAACAAACCAACGGACTGCAATTCCCAATACAACACACATGAACGAATGAATCCCTTCCTCTCTCCCAGATGAACTCTCGTCTGATATCTTTCTGACTAACTAGACAGACTCACTTCCATTTTGACTTCTACTGCAGACTTTAAGGAGTGTCAAGTCTCAGAACCAACATCATCGCCTATTACACAAATACAATTTCATCTCTACCCAAATACAAAATAATATTAAAGTAGGAACGAGTTAATATCCTCACGATCCATCAGTCCAGTTCACCTCTTGCTCATTAAGAAAACCGTTTCTTCATGGCTCTCTGTTTTCTGTGTAGCTCTTTACTATTCTATTCGAGGAAATAAAAGTTTGCAGAATAGACTGCAATCTTTTAAGCATGAATCAACTCTTCTTTCTAAGTCTAGAGGTACAGGCTAATAAACTATAACTTCCTTTTATTATTTTTGGAGCATTGATAGCATGAAATCTGTCTCGTCAAACCTTTGGCGTAGTTTCTCTGTGAATTCTGCGGTTGAGCTCCTTTCTTACGCAGTGCATCCTGTGCTCTTGACGATTGTTATGTCATTGTGGCTCAGGCTGTCTATTGCTATACTAGATCATTTACAGCATAACTAATATTATTTGTACACTTAAACCATATTCTCACCATTACTGCACATTTTATTAAGATTCTTTTTTAGAAAGATTTACATCGGCATAATTTGTGTNATTACTGCACATTTTATTAAGATTCTTTTTTAGAAAGATTTACATCGGCATAATTTGTGTTATAATTTGATTTTAGATTTCATCTCAAGTAACGTGAACCTATAGGTGTTAGATAAGAACCGGCCTGACCATTACTTTATCATTATTTAGACATCTGTAGATTGTAAAGTTAGAAATATCCGGTGATCCATCAAATCAGCATATTATTGCATTAACCTTTAGATTGTTCTGTCTCATGTCATGTGAAACAAGCCATGTCTGCCGAAAAGAAATCAGAATACCATAAACACACACAATTCATGATTTAGGACTTTTTCTTAAGTGCTAACCGAAAACATGCATTTAATGTTTACCTATACTCAAGAAGAATAAATAAAATTACAAATCACTGCGTTGGTACTGACGGAGTTTATTGTTCTACTCGTGCCTCTGTTTTGAATTGTGAAGTAGTCCTACATGTGTGTGCCATTGTCTTCGGGGTTTCTTTGTGTCTGCGTGAAAGTGAACAAAGAGAAGAGACGACAAGTGAGCCAAAGTTGTTATGTGCCATAAGCGACACTCACTTGTCTGCAAATACAATTATTGTACTTGATATTAAGATGACTGTGTAAATCTGTGCGTTGAAAATTGCAAGTATCACAAGGTACTTTTCGCTCTGCGACTCCTTTGTAGCAAACGAAACGTAGCAAACCAGAGAACTTTTACACTTATTTACCTGATTTTCTCCTCGAGTGAGCATCATTCAGATCGAATTGACAGTTTACATTCGGCAGATCACATTACTGCTGCATGCAGCACACGCTGACAGCAGACACGTTTAGTTAGTTCACGATTTCAGTCATCTGAGATTGCCAATGTAATGATCAGTTTACCTAACATTCGAAAACGTGTAGAAATTCAAAGATATAATCGGAGATGTACATAGAGCACTTGTATCGGCAGTCCGTGTGTAGCTGATCGGAGTAGCCTTGTTGGTTTATGCTATTTCTGTCGAGCTGTGCATAAAAACTGGGATAAATCCCTGTGCTATGCAATCAGTCTCGTCATCGTCATCCTTCGCCATTGCAGAGAGTGAGTTCAGTTGTTTGGTGCGGGGCAGGCAGGCGTGATTAACTTTCAATTTCTGTCACTTCTGCTAAGTCAACTCCAACCAGTGGGCTCCGTGACTGGATACCAAGGCAAGATTTTTTCCTATTCCATTGACTTACAGCCCCTAAAGACTTTGCACTGACGTAACACTTAAATGGCAAAGTCCCACCTGCCTCTTTCGCTTGTCTTCTGCTCCCTTCCACTCGTCATACGGAGACACACAACACTGAACTCCACACAACTGCTAAACAAAAGAAACCACAATGAGCAGAGCCAGGCAGATCATTTCCAAATTGCCGACTTTGTTGTAAGTATCAGGTACACTAATGGCATGCAATCGTTATTGCAAATATTGTATCTAATGTGGTGCGAAAACTATAGTATCCTCAGCAATTCTATTCATCCTGAAAGATGGGATTCCCCGAATTGTTAGAAAAGTAAATTCACAAACAATTCAAAAGTCACAATTTTGTAATCTAACTCAAAAAATGTTTGCATATTTATTTAGCAGTAGTCAGCAGTAATTCAAACTAGCATTAAAAATTAGTTTTAGTTCTTGGGACTATTGCATCTACACAGAATGTCACAGAATGCATGGATGGAACACTAGGGTACCTGTGATAGTGATGCAATGAAACTTCTGTTATAATGTGTTTTAGCCTAGATTATTGTGCAGAATTAGAAGCATTTAGGACTCTAGGTGTATTCAATCTATGTATTTACTGTTAAGAAATGTTTGTTTTGTGTTTCTGCTATTATGTGGTGTACTTATTATTTGGTCACTGTACAATGAAAGCAAAATTTGTAAGCCTTCGTAACTACGAGGTGTAATTGCTGAAAAGTAAATGGTAAGGTGTGTTAGGTGGATGTGACAGGCGGTTGAAGAAGCATAAAAGCCATTGAGTAATACCCAGAATGAAAGAACATTGAATGAAGCGGATGATGGGACTGTGAATGAATGGAAAGACAGTTGGTACCTACACGCTAAACCCAGTCTCAACTCAGGCAGTATAGATATAAATACTACAGCCTACCTAAAGTGATGTCCTGAGAGTTGTAACTGAGAGTTGTGCTTGTAAGCAATGAGAGTGAGCTAAATACTTGAGAATTGAATAGATTCCTGTAGTTTTATTACCCTATTAAGAACTATATACATAAGCCGAGTTTTAATTGCTCTAATAAGGACTCTTTTGTACCTTTTATGTTTGTACTTGAAACCGTAGACGCAAGCCTTTCACTCTTCTCTCGAATATAAATCCCATAAGCTTTGGGATCTGATGGATGCAATAAAATGACAAAGCAGTGGCAATTAGGGTCGATGCAAAAACTGATATTTACTTATTTACTTACAAATACTGAGATCTAATTTAAAAATATCTTTTACAGGGGGAATGATGAACATAGAGTACACATAAATGATGGGGGTATTTTTAAGCCATTTTTCGTGATAGTATGTAGAGTATAGAGATATATTTTGTATATAGAGTATACTAAAGAGTCAGTTTGACAATAAATGGTCCTAGAGACGAATTAATTGATAAGTGCATTTTCTTGGAAATGTTAACGTTTTATTTTGGTTGCAGGTGAAGCCAGTGAAATAGCCACTCAGAGAAGAGTCTGATTAATGCAAAGGAAGTGGGAGGATAGTGGAAGAGAGCGGGAGAGACGTGAGAGGTGAGGGTTTCCTCCGACAAGTCAACATGCTAAAATGGTTGAAGCAGAAGCCGATGCACGGACACGGGGCTCTCACAGCCGAAAAGATCACGGATGACCCACTGGCCACTATTCAAGTCCATCTCAACCAGAAAAAATCCAAAAATAAATCAAATGAGATCTACGCAGTTAGCAGGTACAGTCTTATCACAACTACCAACAATTTCGAGATATATCGTAGAGGAACAAAATATGCAATGTTTACGCTGCACACAGCAATGACGACAATACAGCAAAAACATAAAGATCGGCACTGTCACGTAGGGGCATTAAGAGCTTAACTTATTGTGCAAAAGGAGAGTTCCTTCTACCGCAGTAGTGCTTTATGCGAATGTGTCTGTCTCCTGCCCTAACAGCTTATTACTGAATCAAATAAAGTAGAATACACAACAAATTAAGCAGGAATGATTGCCCAGTCTTAGGTACCTTATCTCTTAAACATTGGCATTGTGCATTTCTTGGCAGCGTGGAACAAATAAAAACTTGAATAATTTATTGGATCGTGAGTTTTCTGATATGCAGAAGTAGAATTACAGGAGTCGCACGTATTCATCACAAAATTAGTTAAATCAAATGCAAATAATAATCTCATGGGCAAGTGCTCTCTGCCTTTCCTACTGCACTACTGAAACCAATAAATAAGTATTGCATAGCCAAGTACT